>JASCZW010004733.1:0-162309 GCA_034211315.2 Aedes japonicus
TTTCTTAGTTTTTCTGGTTTGTACAACCAAGAACGCCATTTTTTCGCAAGTAAGCAGCAAATAGCTGCAGCACACAACCTTTTTGTGTGAATGTTTTACGCGTACTAACATTTTGTGGTACATAAAGTGCATGTTTTGCCTTTAATGAGATAATTGTTAAAAACATGTCAATATCAGGTTATAATAATAAACTCTAAGCTGTATGCTAGCTGTTTGTAAATGTGTTGATATATTGCACACAAGATGTATTTTAAACATGTTTTTAACATCCTCATGCAACAGTGAAGTTATTCAGAATAAATTGTCGAGCCAATACAGTGACGGTTGAAAATATGTAAATACCGTTTATTTGAAAGACTTAATTCTAAAATCAATACTTTAGTTTAAGATTGAGGTACCACTCACTGGTTCAAATAGAAGCTAAATTAAGCATAGGAATATGTTCAAATATCACGTAAAGCAATAGTGGGTAGGTGGTTGTACAGCACCCGAATAGAAATGGTGATGTAAAAAATATTAGCAGACATCTTCCAAACATTAAATTTGAATGTGGGTTGTCGTATTCTAAATGTATTCAGAGTTCAAAGTAACGCCCTAGTACATATAAATACAACATATTTAAACTTCACATTAAAAAGAAACGTATTGATGATGTTAAATTTAACATCAGAACACGTCTTATAAAACTAGAATCTAAAATTACATGACAATCAAACGTTATGTATGTGTGACCTAAGACATCTAAACACATCTGATGATATAATAATTGGCCGTTACCTTAGAAATAAACTTCATTCTACTGTAAAAGACTGCAGGTCTACAGCATTAGAAAACTTCTTACAACATAAGAATGAAACGTTACAATAGAATCAAAGGTCTTTGTGAAGTAAAATGTTGTATTCATAATAAGCCAGAATACATCTTGTGTCATGACAATCACACGTTGCGTTGAAATCCATGTTCTTATAGATGTAAAATTTTGTACTCATAAAATATCGGTAAATATCCGATGCGATTAGAATTAAGTGTGAATCGTATATGTTTTGGCGATATTGGTGCATATTTACTTTATGTACTTTACTCAACACCCGAATAAAAATTTACCTTAGCATAACATGTGATTTTGATGCTTTCAGATTATTTGGTTTTAATGTTATTATCTACAACTGAAAACATCCGGAAACGATACACCGTCACGTTTTTCTACATCTGAATGCATCATACATCATCTCTTTCATTGGATAAAATCGACACTTGAAAACATATGTAAGATGTTTATTCATAACCTTTAATACATCTGAAAACATCAAAAATCCTTTGACTGTGCTGTTTTATTCAAATACATTTGAAAACATCAATATGCTTTGATATCTTAAAACATCAGAAAAACATTTCATTTGAATGTCAAAATCATGACGTTAAAGGGACATTGGATTAGAAAAAAATTGTTTGAAAATGTCTGATGTTAACATCATGTTACCTTGCCTAAATACAGCGAAAACGATCTGATCTCTAATGTTCAACGTAAGATGTACATTTGAATTTCATGTTGATGTAGACATTGAAATCAGACATCAGCCTGATGTAAATTTTTATTCGGGCAGTTGCTATAAATTCTTGGGAGCGTGACAAGCTTTAATGGAATAGTAATCACAGCCGGTCGACTAAGCTCAAGCTCAATAAAAAGACCTGTTAAAAGTGACAACACTCGGATTGAGCCACCACAGACGACCTTGTAATAAGGAAAAGGTGTTTGTTAGTCTTCATATATGTGAGTTCTCATTTTCTAGATTTGATGTTCTTTAGTTCGAAGTGATTATGACAAGGGTTCTGAGGCATGGTCAGTATCGAAGTCATGGTTTTCTGATGATGATGATGTAATACTACCATCTATTGCAGCAAGGTAACTTTCCATAGCAGTGGAATAATCTAAAAACGGAATGATCAGGATTCTATTGTTGTTTGTGATCACCAAGCTCCTGTATGAAGGTCCAAAAAGAGGCGAACCAGTAAGCAGAGGCACTTACTCAAAACCCGCGAATTTAGGGAAGAGAATCAGTTTCCACTGGGTTTCGAAGCGATGGCCGGAATCGGAACCTATCGGGAATAAAGGTCTTACTCTGTTCAATTCCACAAAGAATTCGCATAAAAGAAAAAAACGAACATTTCAAATTCAGAACTGTCACTAATGTTTTTACCGGCACTGTAGACTTCTGTTGAAAATCGCCATGTTGATTTTTGTGGGTTCCATAAAGAAATCGCACAAAAAATCAGAATTGTTTAAGGTTACCTTCAATGTTTTTCAATCAAATCAATGGCGCATAAAATTAGGGAAGGTAAATCGGAAAGTTACACCGCCTACCTTGAGCCGCATGTCAATTTTGATAAAAGTCTTTAAGCGTAAAGCACTTTTATTTTTCTTTTTAGTAAAGTTATTTATAATCAACTTTACCGGTAAAAATAACTATTACCTACGTATTGTTTCGTAGGAAGCCATGACAAGATCTTGTTTATATCTTTTGTTTAATTTGTACATTTAAGAACGGTATCATAGAGAATGCAAAACATTACAGCCGCTTGTAGCATTTGTTTGTTATATGCATGTCTATTGCACGTTTTTTTTTTAGGTCAACATAGCTTCATTATACATATTTAGTATTTGCGAAGTCAATAATTACTTGGACTGAACATATCATATGTTATAAGCATGCTTTTTAAAGCATCCATAGGACATAAGATTTGTCCTATAGAAGTTTTACAAAACATCTTGTGTGACCTAAAAGATGTTCAAAAAGGGCACATTTATTGCGCTTTTTCGGTTATGTGCGTGTATGAAATTAAGTTATTGACGCTAGAAAAAAACATAACCTTTGTCTAAAAGGTGTATTTTTAACTTTAATATGACAAGTGGTGTTACTTGGGAAGGGGCGAATCACTCATGCATTTTCGATTCAGCTTCACGTATTAAGAAGTGCATTTAGGCATTTTTCGACGCATTGATGCACTTTAGTACGCATTAATTGCACATTTTTTATCGCATTTGATTTATTTGTGCATTTTTAGTGCATTGAATGCACAGGTGTACTTTTCAACGCATTTTTTCCAATTGCATACACATTTTCGATTCAGTTAAATATGTAGTGATTTGCCCCTCTCTAAGAGCAATATCTTTACTCACTTCTGAGTAGCCACACACAAAAAAATAAATCTTTTTTTATTAAAAGCTTTGCGCTTTACTTCTGAAAAGTGTATATTTTTCATTATATTGAAAGTAAAATTACCCAAGTAACCACGAGGCTGTAATAGCATGCATATATATGGCATATGTATAACGTCTAGTGCATCATTGAAGTTGGATTAATGCTGAAAAGGGCCCCACTAAGATCGAACTAATGCTATATCTTTTTTAATGCCATAAGACATTGCTAAAGTAGTAATCTTGCAATGGTAATGCATCACTACATTCTTAAGATAATCTAACGCTTCATTACTTGACAACTTTTGAATTGATGCGATCCCGCATTACCGATGTGGATTTTGAGTTGAATAAGTGCAATAATATAATGCTTGTGGTTACTTGGGTATCTACAACGAAAGTTCTTCGTTTGATTTGAAAGTGTTATGTTTCGGTTCAGTGTGTAAATTCAAAAGTGATTTCTTTTACCATGAAAATTGTAGAACTGTCAAATCCACCAACATAAAAAGCAAGCCGTCTTCGTTTGATAGAAAAAAAAGAATCAGGTTTACCTGTCAAATTCGTCTAAGCCTCTGACGGATTACTCCTTCCACAGATCACACCAGCTTGCCGGACAACCTAAAAAGTTAAGCCCAGTATCGACCTAAAAAGTAAAAGGCGGAATTTTGACAATTGATCTGCATGGAACGAAATGTCACCGTCACTTACGGAATAGTCAAGCGGAATATTTTTCCGAAAGTAAACGTGACAGCTACCATTAGTTTGCGTGGAAGCCTTATAAATTCCAGTTTTATTTTTTGTTCTTTTCAGGTGGATACTGCTAAAGAAATATCTGTTCGGTTCTTTACTTTTCCGTTTCAGTACGGAATTTAACATGGATTTGGGATAGAAACAGAAATTTCATTCGATACCGACCTTTACATGAAGCAGCAAAACATCCCAACGAACAATTGCAACAGTCGACTTTCTTCCAATCATCTCGAATCTCTCACCGGCAGCGAATTCGATCCGAACTACGAATCCGTCCGAGCAAACCCCGTTGACGAACGGTCCATCGTCCAACGATTCGATCTCGAAGTCCGATTCCTAGGCGAAGTCAGGTTTGACGAGGCAACCGCCACGACAACTACGGAGGATACCGGATCCGACACTCCTCCGGCCGAAACAGAAGCGAAGACGCCTTCGATGTGCGAACTGGCAACCGCCGGCGTCAATGAATACTTTTAAGCCTGTTTTTTTTCATAGAAATTGTGAGAACCGTCGTGCAGTATAAGTTAATTAATTTGGTTTATATGTGTGTGATTGGGAATGCTGTTTACAAAACAAAAAAGAATGTTTTATGAATTATATCCGACTTTTATTTAAAATCATTAAGTTACAAGCAAATAGATGTCTTATTGAAATTCAAAATGATTCATCTGAAAAAACAAACAATTTGTGTTTAAACTATTCTTTATTTCAATCATAAAACAGCTTACTTTTATTAGAATTGCACAACACTTTCTAGATAAAAGTTCATTTTGAAATAAATATAATTTGCTTTCATTTTCAACTATGCCACGGTTTCGATTTGACAATGCAACCACGGACTAATTACCCTTTTGGGTCCATGGTCAAACCCTATCCGTAAGGGGAGATCATCGTGAGAGGAGTGACCGCAATACCTAGGAGGACTATTTAAAAGAGGGCGGTTAATTGTGATTTCGAACAGGTGGTTCCGTCTAAGGTTATCGGTAACCCTGTTAAATTCACATCTGAATAATTATAAATGAAGAATAAAATCAATGTTTTTCATACTGAGTTGCATTGTAGTTTTTCATGAAATTCATAAGGTAAAGTTATGAAATTCAAACCGTTTCCTTGTAGCTAATTTTTATAAGGATATTTAATAAACTGTAAAAGGTTTTTTGCACTAGTGTATATGGTATAAATATAAAGAAATTTCATAGAACTTACCTTGCCAGCACTCCTGGAATTCAAGAGGGAAACTCAAATCGCCGAGAATAGTTTTCTCAACCTCTTTCGACCTCGTAAGTCGTAAAGTTGGTTGAAGATAGTTTCCGTGCAATCACTATCCCAACTTTTTGAAGCTATCACGTTCAGCAGCTCTTCTGCGGGAATGAAAAAAATGCTCAGCAGATCTGAAATATTCAAAATAACCACTGTTAAAGGCTAGTATGCAGCTGACAAGTAAAGACTTGAAGTAATTTTTGCTATTTCTACCGAAGTAATTTTGACAATTGCTCCTGTATGGGTAATCTGTCAGTTTTCCTTGCGGAATAATCGAACGGAATAAAGTGACAGCCCCATTTAGATTACACGAGCAGGCGTTACAAACGTTACGAGGTTTGCCTTCCTTTTCAGCTGCATACAAGGTAAGTAATTCCGACAGTAAAAGCATTTCTTGACCATGTCCTATCCTAATGCACAATACTTTTCAGCTGCATACTAGCCTTAAGTGCGAAGATGGATAGAATAGAAGAATCCAAGTTGAAAAAAGAAGAAGACACGGAGTGGTGATAAATTTGACAGCTCCCATGTTAAAGTATAGGACAAACGTTTTAAAATGCTTCTAATAAATTCAAATGAAATTTTAATTAAAAGCGGTTTGTTGTATGATGTAAGAAAAATCCGAAACTGCAAAATAGGGGCATTATTTCGATTTATTTTTTATTTTGCTGAAAATGTCTTTATTGAGTAGATTTGGAGTTTTCTTACATCATACAACAAACCGCTTTTAATTAGAATTTCATGTTAATTTTTTATAAGCATTTTAAAACGTTCGTCCTATACTTTAACATGGGAGCTGTCAGATTTATCACCACTCGGTGTCTTCTTCTTTTTTCAACCTGGATTCTTCCATAGGGCAAAGTGAAAACACACTTTAATGACATTTCTCGCCCCATTGAAAATTATATGCCTACCATATCAGTCTCATCTGAAACGAACCTGTGTATTAAGTGACGGGTGCTAAAAATTATGTGCGGCAAATGAAAATCATACTGGCTCACATGATTTCAATTCGAAGCAAAAATTGACCGATTTAAGTGCCAATTTTAATAATAAAAATTATAGGTTTATTTTCAGTGTGGGTAGTTTTTGTGCCACGATAAAATCGGGGAAGAAGCCATTGTTGACGTTTGTCAGTTAGGCCCTAATGAAAAATCTCGTGAGTCGCGTCAAAGATGGGGATGTCCAAATTTTGCTAACAATGTTATTTAAAGTTTCGGTCGGTAGTTTTCGTTTTATTTTACAATTTTCGGTAGTTTTCTGTAAATTTCGGAAATTCGGCATTTTGATTGCTGGAATTTAGTAAGATATCATATTTTACATTAAGTTCTGTGAAATTTCTGTTTTGCAGACCGAATTCAGCAAAAAATAAAGTATCGAACATAATTTTGGAAATTTTGTGTTTATGACGTCATCGTCATCCTCTGTCACAATGTTTACGTATTTTCCTCTACCAACCCAAGCTTGACGGTTGTACACCTTGTTCAGACTCCATTGCGTCTCGACGACGATCTTGTTTTGGTTGGATTTTCTGTGCACGTTCCTCTTTTCCTTGCCCAGCGTTTTTCGAATTAAATTATGTACAGGGCTTTGTTTAGATTTACATACCGCCCAGCCTGGTACTTGCATTATCGAGAAAAATAAACAAAATCAACATTTGTCAACAAAAGTTCCTGATCAACCTCATAAACATCGGCTTACAACTGTGTACCATCTGTTCCGGACCGAAGCAATCTCGTTCGTTATCGCAATTCAATTTTTCTCTGACTAATCGTCGTCGTATTTTCAACGAAAGCGCAATTTCTTCAGCAGTAAGTTTGCGATAACTGCACACTAATAATGATGTCTCAGGAGCAAGTCACGCTGGAGAGGAAAATTATCAAGGTGAGAAGATTTATGGATATTTCCCGTTAAATGGCATTCGCAACGATTATTCCAATCTTACAGCACCGGAACCGGAATGCTGCGTATCACTTTCAGCTACCGGCATTCGAGGAAATGGTTCGTAGAGCCAATGTCGTGCCAATTTTGGATTCGAACATTGTGAACCTTCTGGAAGCTCTGACGGATTCGCTAGCAAAAATAGGCGAATTCGATGGATACCGCCAACCAAATATGGACGAACTTGATCTCAGTGGATCGGACGTGTCATTTTCTTTTGGATGCAATTACTGTGATAAAAAAGATTTCGATGTCATGCAGGCGCTGGATCACGAAATGATCGATGTACATCCGCAGCAATCCGACAATAAAGCGAAGAAATTGCAACGTTTCCGAGCAGGTGCCAGCGGACACTACCAAAACTTTCTTCTCCGGAAGCACGAACTCATGATCAAAAATCGCCTCATGCGTTCATCGTTGGATAGGATGCTCGATTTCTATTTGGTTACAAAGAGTTTTATCAAGATGACGTCTCGATACTTGAGCTCGTTGGAAATTTTGGAAATGGTTCCGTCCAGCATCGTAGCGCGAGGGGTCACTAATTTGCTTAAGCAAATAGATTCATTGCTTAGCAGGGCCAAGTGCATCGAATCGATACCGGAATTCAACTCGATGATGGGTTCTCTGTTTAACTTTGATGTCAAGTTCGTAAGCAACGGGACAGCATTTGTAAGTATTTGATATTGTTTTTTTTTATTCCAAGCATGTTACGATCGTACCAAACTCATAAATTTAAACAATTTCAGGATGAGATTCATTCGGCAATGAATCACGCCGCGTTGTCTTCTGGTCTGAAACCGAATTTAGTACCTTCAGGTAATTATGCGTTGCATCATTATTTCGGTCCTATGATAAAGCAAGATTTTGCTTTCCAGTTGAACGGAACATTTTTTCGTTCCCCCCACCACCGATTACCAACACTGAGTTCCATCCTAACACCCCGATTGGATCTCTTATAACAATAAGACCACCAATGACACCAGGACGGAATTGTTTGCCGAATATTGTTCCCTTCACGACTGGTCCACCGATTCGGATGATGCCACCAACCATGCCCGTTACGCGACCAATGATTCCGCTTCCTCTTGTGCCGGTCAACATGCAAATGATCAACGTTGAACAACAACAATTTCAACAGATGATGTTGAACCCTACAACTGGAATAGCGCAACATACGCGTACTTTGATCTTCCAACAACAGCAACAACAGCAGCAGCAAATGGTCTTTAAAACACTTTCACCACCGCCAAATCAGGTTGGGATTGGTTCTCCCAATCAACCGACACATTCAAACAGCGCTCAACATTTGCCACCGTTGTCGCAATCCGGCACGACAGAACATCCTCTTTTCAGCGCCGATCTGAAGCGTTTCCTGGAGGATCCCCAGCTTGACAGTCTGATTGAGAATGGAAATGATTTGATTCAGTACAGTCAGTCCAGTGTCGTCCCAGGAGAAATTGTGCAGGCCCTGAAAGCAGTAGCACCTGACATTAAGGTAGAATGTTTCGGTGCAAAAGTTTCCGGCGTCGGGTACGAAGAGGACTTCATCAATCTTTACGTGGATGACGGTAATTACAATGTTGTTCGTGGGGGTTATGGAAAAGCGTTATTTGTTTTGCTTTGATCAATTTTAGGAAACAAAACGAAAACGGATGCGTCGGTTAAGCTTTTGTTCAGTCAGCTGATGTCCTTCTTTACCGCAAACGTCGACGAGTGGGTTGTACAGAATACTGAGGAAGCCGGTGTTCGAACGCACCTCACAGTGAAGAACATCTGTGAAGGCTTGTGCTGTCGGATTTCATTCGCTAGCGAAATCTACTGTTCCAATAGCAAACTGATTTGCTACTACATGAACACTTTCCCCATGTGCCAGAAGTTGTGCTACTTTGTGCAGGAGTTTGTCAAACTGATCGATCTTGACTTTAATCGATACGTGATCCTTGTGCTGGTAATATTCTACTTGCAAAGACGGGACTATCTACCTACCGTAGCTCAACTGCAAGCTAATCTACCCAAGGAGAAACTGTGTGGACGTAAGTTTTCCTTTTGTCGGATATCGATTAGGCATCCCTTTTAAAGATTTCGTTTTCTTAAACAGATTGGATCATCAACTTTGAACCCAAGAACCAGGAAGAACTCAAACTCAAGGACTGCCAGAATGATCTCCGCAAGAGCGCCATAGATTTTTTTCTATTCTATGGCAAACAATTCTCGTTTAGGGATTCGGTTGTCTGTCCACATGTCGGAATGGTGGTCAGTCGATCGGATTTCTTTCCCGAAAACGACTGGCGAATGCCGGTGAAACGGTACAGAGCTTACTTGGAAGCGCAACAGGTAGAAGAAGGCGCTGAGGCCAAAACCTTCGATCGATTCGTGGCGACTCCGATGTGCGTGCAGGATCTGCTGGAACTGACGACGAACATTTCCCGAGGAGTGCATAACGCCGATACCGAGAAATTCGCACAGATGTGCAAAAAGGCGCACGAATACTACACGAACAATCAGTGAAATTAGTTCGATTTGTTTTTACCTTCTTGCATAGCATTTTTGTTTACTCTCTTGTTTTGTTACTTCCAGGATTATTCGTTCGATTTTGTTTTAATTTTATCGTTGGAACCAATTGAATTGGGTTACCAATCGTGCTTGACTGAGTACTATTATATAGAAACATAGAGAAAATGATACATATCCTATGAAAAGATAAAATACCGATACTGAAAATCAAAGCGATTATAAGAGAATCAAATTTGTTTTATTCCTGAAATTTGGGGTTATCGGTTCGATTACTTACAATCAAGGATGGTTTGATTTATGCATTGCTTTCTAAATTAATTTGCGTCGAACTTATTTCCTGGACATCAGCAACAATTTCCGGTGAGATCTGTGTAATTATGCTGCTATGCTGACTACCTCAACATGGCCGAAAGGTATCATTCATCGGGAGTTCTCCGATAACAGAACGAGTGAAATTTTTTGGCGACCTCTTCCTGCTGTCCAAACATCCCCAGAGCCTCAACGAAGTTCGTAATCCTCTCCTTGACCTCCCGCTACATTCGTCGAAGTTTTTACGCTCTATTTCTACAGTTTGGATTCCGGGTCTTCCGAACACCGACTCCAGGGAAGTATGCTGTAAATTCGAACATTTCGTTCGCTGATCAATTTGCTGTTTTCAATGAAGATTCGTAACACCACGTTCAGTCATCTTCTGCAATTTAGACACCGGGACGCAAACTTGCCCTGAGCCGCAAAGGAACTCCTATCACTCTCATCGCAGTCGAGCCTCCGCCGCCAGCGATAAGCAGTCGTCCCGGTCCTGCGTTTGAGTTGGAAGAGGGGGTCTTCCGAGCTCTGATTCCAGGCAAGTACGTGCTATCTCGAACATTTCATGCGCTGATCAATTCGCCGTTTGCAGTCAACCTTCATCGACCCAACGTCGCACTATCTCTGCAAATTGGCCACTTGAATCTGCTGTCAGACTCACAGCGATCAGTAGCTGTCACTGCCGCTCACAAACCTCGTCCAATACCGCTAACTCTTCCAGGACCACCCACCATATGGTTGGTAGCAATCTCAGTGTGCACGGACTGCAAGTTTACTGCCAGAATGTCGGCGGTATGAACTCTAGCCTAGTCCAATACTTTCTGGCTAGTTCGGATTGTTCGTACGATATAATCGTCCTTACTGAGACATGGCTTAATGATAACACTTCCTCCATAGCTGCTTTTGGTTCGGCTTACAAGGTATTTTGGTGCGATCGAAGTGCTCTAAATAGTCGAAAGGTTTCTGGTGCAGGCGTTTTGATCGCTGTACGATACGGTCTAGAATCGCACATCGTTGAAAATGAATCTTGGATGTCGGCGGAGCATGTTTGGATCTCGTTGAATCTCAAGGATCATATCCTGTATCTATGTGCCGTTTACTTCCCTCCTGATAGAGTTAGCGACGATGATTTCATAGATGTGCACCTTCAGTCAGTTGAACAAATTTCAAGCTAAACATTGCATTAGGTTCTAAGTACCATTGGGAGACTCTCTTTGTCGATTTTCTCTTTGCGTTCCTACGGCTATGTAAAAACATGTTCAAGTATTTTCAACATACAGTTCGGTAGTATAAAGTGTGATTAAGGATCCATTGCGTCGAAAACATCAGCAAATTGTTTAATAGCCAAGCTATTAACCAAAGAGAAAGTCGACGAAGAGAATCTCTCAATGTTACTTAGGACCAAATGCATTGTTCAGCTTGAATTTCTGGAAAAAATCGTAATAATCAGGGATTTCAACCTCCCCGGTGTCAAATGTCAGCGTGGACCCGACTGCTTCTTTTATTTCGACTCTTCTCAAGCGCACATCCATGCGAGGTCAGTTTCGATGCTTGATCATTATTCCGTTGCATTCTTACGTCAGATTAACGACATTATTAATGAAAATGGACGACCTCTTGACCTTTGCTTCGTGAATGCCGACACTCCACCAAGCATCATGCTAGCCCCATCTGCACTAGTAAAACAGATGCCTCATCATCCGCCACTTCTTCTCAATCTCGTGACTAGTGAACTGATCGAACCAACTATTGTACCGTTATCCACCTACCATGACTTCTGCAATGCGCATTACGACAGCATTCTCGATGTGACACTACCATGTTCTCCAACATGTTGAGCTATTTGATCGACAGACATGTACAAAAGAAAGTCTCTCCAGCTTCGAAAAAAGTACCATGTCCTGCGTCGGCTGAAATAACAAAACAAGAGGGCGGCATTACGTAGGTTTTCAAAAAACCAGACGATAGCATTATGGAACCATTACGTGACACTCAACCATCGATACAAGTAGCTGGCTCTACGCTGCTTCTCGGTCCACCAACGCAAGATTCAAAGCAAACTGATGCATAATCCTAAGGTGTTCTGGCGACACATCAATGAGCAACGCATGGAGAACGGTTTTCTTTCATCCATCTCTCGAAACGGGGTTATCACTGAGTCCGTTGTCGATATCTGTAGCATGTTCTCAGAAAAGTTTGCAGATGTTTTCCATAACGATGCCCTCCAGTCACAGCAAATCGAAGTTTCTACGAATAACGTCTTTGTCTGACGGGTATTTCAACGCAATTGCTATCGACGATGCAGATATTGTTGCTGCCAGTGTTGACAAAAGTCATCTTCAAAGTACATAAAACCACAGTAGCGACGAGTCTGTTGCCTTCAATGTCGCGCAAGGGAAACATGTTGACTAGCAACGCAAAGCCTGTCGTCGTGCAACAATAAAGTTGTAACGGTATACAAGTTCGATGATGCCAACTAGTTGTTCGTCACAAACCCTTCCTAGTCACGCAACAAAAAATATGCGAAGAACCATAAGTCATCGTTTTGATGATGCATGAATATTTTGTAATCGTCACACCTTAGATGGTGCATGACGAAAACCGGTATGTTTTGGTCGCTAAATCTAAGAATGGCGAAGACGTCCTTTACGGCTGTAAAGGGTTATTCATAAGTCACGTCGACTAATTTTTGATATTTTCAGAACTCCCCTTCTCGGCTTTTTCTAAAGGCCATTTTAAAAATTTAAATGAAGCGTAGATTATGGCCAGACTTTAACGTGGTTTGTGAACTTTTGATTATTCATATGAAAATTTTCTATAACCTATTGATTAGATAAGCAAGCAGAAGACATTGTATGATTTTTATAACCGACCTACCTTCAAGAATATCTTCGCTAAAACATAATTCAACTGAAATTCTTGTTTATTGTTAAGATTTCAACCTTTCATACGGTTGAAATTTTGACAGGCACAGCAAAAATGGAAGAAATGTATAAACATTTACTAGGCTCATCCTTTTCGGTAATTTTAGCTACTGAGACAAGCTGACATGAAAGCGTTCGAAGCGAAGAAAGAACTTTTATATTATACCGAAATTTTGTCCGAAGGTTTTATCATAGCAGTTTCAGCCAATTTCAAGTTAGAAATCCTTTCTGCGACAAAATTCATAGAATTTGAGCCTGTTTGGGTAAAATCATGCATTGCTGGCAAAACACACGTATTTGCCTCCGTGTTTTTTCCACCAGATCGTGCAAATAAAACTGTTCATGAATCTTTTTTTTTCAAAACGCCTAACAAATTGTATCACAATTACCTCCTGAGGTAATCACCACATCTATGGTGACTTCAACCAAAGATAAGCTGACTTTTTTCAGGACTCTGAAAATAAAAGCATCTTACTTCCAGTTGTTGCAGACAATGGAACACTGCAGTTTGTTTTCGACAAAACTTCTAATTTAGGTCTAAATCAAAGTAATAACGTCAAAAATCAGCAGAACTGTTACTTAGGCTTCCTGTTGACCAATGTACACTAAAATTCATGTGTGAAAGAATCATTGAATCCCTTATGGTAAAATGAAGCATTTCACACAGTAATCGAATTCTCTCTATTTAATCATGAAACTCAAAGACCCAACGACTGTGAATTCGAGGAAATCTTTGTATATCACAAAGCAAATTATGAAAATATTAAACGCAGATTAAGTAGTGTGAACTGGCAACTAATTCTACACACTACCAAAATGTCGTGTAAATTTCAGTCTCCAGAGACCGACACATGCAAGCGTCCTTTAGTACATAAGAATGAGTTGAAAGAGATGCGACAATAAAGACTGGACTGGGAAAAAATGAGACACACAAAAATGATCACCAAAAATTCATTTTAAATCAGATACTTTTCAAACTTCCAGGGATTAAACAACTATATATTAACTATCTTTCGGCATAATTTATTTATTGAATTTCTTGCCCAAGCTGAATGCTCGTACATTTCTGTTAACACTGCCCAGTTTTTCTTCAAAACTTCATCGGTTTTGAATGTTTGTCCGCTTTTCTTCAACTTCTTCTTCATTATCGCCCAAAATTTTTCGATCGGACGAAGTTCTGGTGTATTTTGCGGCTTCGCCTCCTTCGGGACCACATTAAAGCCCTTCGCTTCGTACCAATCCATTACAAGCACGAAGCGAGATCCGGCCAAAACAGCGTGGGACCACGGTGAGAGCGGAGGAACGGCAGCAAGTGCTTCTGAAAGCATTCCTCTCGATAAATCTACACGTTTATGGTGCCGATTGTAACGAACGGCTTGCTGTACCCTCCGCATTAGCAGATCGCCTGCCACAACAGGAAATTTTTCGTGAATTAGTCCATCTTTCTCTTCCGGAACTTTTCATTTCCGCAACGAACCGACAAAAAACTCGAGAGCGGGGATTTGTCTGGTGTCCGCCTTGATATATGTCTCGTCGTCCATGACGAGACAGCCTGGCTTGACCAGCCACTCACGGTACAGCTTCCGCGCACGCAATTAGGCCACCGTGTTTTGCTTGTCAGTCCGGTTTGGCGCCTTCCTGACCTTAAAAACACGTAGTTCAGCCCATTTCATGGTCTACTGGACGAACCACTTTGACCAATTGACCTTTTTGGCCACGTCTCGGGTGGAAAGGTTCGGGTTATTCTTAAAGTACTGCCTTATCTTCCGCGCCTTCGCTGGGTATTCCGTTTTCGGTTTTCAGCCGCTTCCAGCGCGTCGCTCGATGGTCTTCGTCTCCTGGAGCATCTTCACAACGCGGGACACGGTGGAATGGTGGATTCCAAGCCTTTTGCCGATCCATCTGTGCGACTGACCAGGACTATCGATCACCGCGCCCAGGATTTGCTGGCGTAGCTCTTCTTGTTTCATTAATTTTTACCCACGCGATAAAAAGTTACACCCAAAACAAAGTGTCGCATTTTTTCCGAGTCCAATCTCTAAATTCAACCAAACACATCTTTTATCGAATTGCATATGCGTCAGTCTCAGAAGCCATAATTTTACACGAAATATTTCTTTACATTCACAGACTTTTAACACACATGAATTACGTGTCGTGTAAAATTCACAATTTCTTAGTGTGTACGGAATGAACGAAATGTTGAAATTGCTGTTGATGTCTACTATGATGTTCTTTTCGGAATTATTCATAAAGACGTACCAATCAAAATAATACAACATCATGGAAATTCAAAAATAAATCTAAAAATTGCAAAAATCTAAAAATCTAAAAACTGTAAGGTGTACAAAAATTAAAAAATAATAATAACAGCAATGAAGATTTAGAGAAATATTTAGACGTTTGTAATCAACTAAATTTAGCCATCGCATTTGAAGAGTATGACACTAAAACTGGAAGGGAAATAAAGTTGTGCCCTAAACCCTTTTTCAATTACTATAAAACAAAATTTAAATCAGAAAAATTTTCCATCATCCATGCATCTAGATGAACGCATTGGCAGCAATTCGGAAGAAATATGCAATCTTTTTGCAACATTTTTCCAGGAAATTTATACCACCTGCTTCGAAAATGGCCGGGACCGGCACCTCTTTGAATTTATCAGACCAGTACAGACTCAAACACAAACTGAATAAATGATCGCGCAATCCGAAAAAAAATGATTTTGATTAAATTTATTGTAATCATACGATAAAATCAATAGTGCGTAAAATTTGAAGTATTGTTCATAACTATAAGATGACAATAGCAGTTATTGTTTCCATAATAGAATCTAACATAAATTGAGATATTGACAACAGAATAACGGTGTAGTTATGTATCTTAACTATAGAAAAAATCTTTTTTTTTCGAGCAAATTTGAGTCAATTACTATTGATTGTGTAGTTTCACAATTGCTGAAAATTCTTGCATATGGGTTTAATAGTAAATCTGTGTTAATAACAATATACATTTTTCATTTATCTGATACACGAACAATAAGATTCAACGGCGGCAGTAGATTTTAAAGTTATTTTATATTATTGTATTTTAATTGTATGGTTATTTTTATCCGGCCAGCTTCGCATGCTGTTCGATCTCACAAAGCACACGGCGTCTTGCTGTTAGTTGTGTGAATAGCAACGCGTCCCTCCAGCAGCGTGCATTGTTTCCACCCATCGAGAGTGGCTACCAAGCAAGCAGCCAATTTATATTGTTGTAGTTAAAGCGAGCAGCGTGGACCATCACTGTCGGCGCTCCGTATCCATGGACTATTGTAATGATGCGGTGCGCACGACTCCACAATGTTCATCCAAACTTCGTCTCCCCTATAAAAGGGACACGTCATTCTATGTCATTTAAGTGGTGTCACGTCTTATTGCATGTACCCACCGAGCTGGCACGATGCCTCTCGGTAGTATTAAATTAACTCCCAGTAGTCAGTTCGTTTCACTCGTCTCATCGTCGTGTCTCAACCAAATAGTCACAACACAACGTATGACCTGGTCAAACACTGGACGAAACACATGCGACGCGACAAATTTAGTGCACCGGAAAATTGTATCAAGGTAAGGCAAACTATGTGTTCGCGTCGTTTTGATTCCAGACCACGAAGAAGGAATATGAAACATCGTCGTTGAGTATGAATGCATGACTATCTTCATGCTTTGGGTTCAACACGACGAAAATGGAAAGACGTCGCGTAGCTCAAATCGGTGAAGGTGACTTTTTTTTCTTTGCGTGTTTTGTATGACGTGAATGACTTTTGTCAGCTCTGGTTGCTGCGGCAAACAAGTTGAAGTTTGACGTCTTCAACGCTGGACCGGACGGTATTCCATCCGTGTTTCTAAAACATTGCATTGCTTCGCTGATTGCACCATTATGCCACACGTCATCATTGACGACCGGTAAGTTTCCAACACTGCGGAAGGAAGCGTACATGTTCCTGTGCACAAAAAGGGAGTAAGGAGAAATGCTGATAACTGTCGCGGAAATTTTTTCACGTGATGCAATATATCAGCGACGAACCTTGGTGTGGTACTCGTCTATAAACTCTTGTACAAATCTCACATGTCCTACATCTTTACAAAAGCTTCTCGAAATCTCGGCTTCATTTTTCGCGTGGTTAAAGAATTTCGAGACGTGTACTGCCTTAAAGGGCGATACGGTCAAAATTTGGTCAATATCAACTTGACGTATTTCTTTCAATTTTGCATTTAAAAAACCTGAACACCCCTCATTTTGAAGGTGTGTGTGTGTAGAATGTTGCTCCTATTTTGATTTTGGAATTCACTCTTCAGTTGTCAAAATGCCGTCCGAGCAAGAAGAGCAGCGTATCAAAATTTTGCTCGCGCATCGCGAAAATCCGAGCTACTCGCACGCAAAGTTGGCTAAATCGCTAAAAGTTGCCAAATCAACCGTTACAAATGTAATTAAAGTGTTTGGGGAACGTTTGTCGACAGCCAGGAAGTCTGGATCGGGGGGAAATCGAAAACCGGAAGCCGCTGAGACGACAAAGAGAGTTGCCGGTAGTTTCAAGCGAAACCCTAACCTATCTCTCCGAGATGCCGCAAATAAGCTGGGTGTATCGTCTACAACCGTGCATCGAGCCAAAAAAACGAGCCGGACTATCGACTTACCAGAAGGTAGTGACTTCAAATCGCGATGATAAACAAAATACGACGGCCAAAGCGCGATCCCGGAGGCTGTATACGACGATGCTGACGAATTTTGACTGCGTGGTAATGGACGACGAAACCTACGTCAAAGTCGACTACAAGCAGCTTCCGGGACAGGAGTTTTATACGGCAAAAGGAAGGGGAAAGGTAGCAGATATTTTCAAGCACACGAAACTGTCAAAGTTCGCAAAGAAATATCTGGTTTGGCAAGCCATCTGTGCCTGTGGCTTGAAAAGCAGCATTTTCATAGCTTCCGGGACTGTCAACCAAGAAATTTACGTGAAAGAGTGTTTGAATAAACGTCTGCTGCCTTTCCTGAAGAAACACGGTTGTTCCGTACTGTTTTGGCCGGATTTGGCATCTTGCCATTACGGTAAAAAGGCCATGGAGTGGTACGCCGCCAACAACGTGCAGGTGGTTCCCAAGGACAAGAACCCTCCCAACACGCCAGAGCTCCGCCCAATTGAGAAATACTGGGCTATTGTCAAGCGGAACCTAAAGAAGACCAAAAAAACTGCTAAGGACGAGCAGCAGTTCAAGGCAAACTGGCTTTCTGCGGCGAAGAAGGTGGACAAGGTGGCTGTACAAAATCTGATGGCAGGGGTCAAGCGTAAGGCCCGGCAATTCGGATTTGGAAAAGCGGAAGCCTAACTGAATATTTTTCCTGAATTTTATACTAATTGAACTTGAAAAAGAAATTTAATTTGATTTTTAAAATAAACGATTTCACCGATTTACACGCGTTTTCCCTTGACCAAATTTTGACCGTATCACCCTTTAAGTCGCTGTAGTGTTCGTTGGTGAGGTCCACCTTGGAATATGCTTCCCCGGTCCGGAACCCTCATTTCCAAAATGGTGTCGAACGTGTTGAGTCAATTCAATGTCGTTTTATCTGATACGCTCTTCGTAGACTGCCTTGGAGGGACCCTATCAACCTTCCGAGTTACGAGAGTCGCTGCCTTATGATTCATTTGGACACTCTTCAAATTCGTCGTGAAGCCGCGAAGGCACTTATCGTCGTGGATTTGCTGTCTGATCGAAAAGACTGCCCTTCGCTGTCCGCCGATATTCCATTGCAGGCTCGCAGCCGTATCTTACGAAACACCACCGTCCTTAGAGTTCCACAATTGTGTATTGTTCTTTTATAGATTGTAATATGTCGCGAGAGAACGCAAGAAGACAGGTTTTTTTTGCGTTAAGATAGTTTTTTTTATCATTTGGACATCAAAATAGTCTGTTGATAATTAAATCAATAAAATAAATAAATAAAATAAATAACTTATAGTTATATTTAAACGATACTACTAAATACGTACCAACCTCAAAATAAAATGCTATGATGATGAAGTGTATCCACAATTGAGAAATCTAAGTAAAGCTAAAGTGAGGTTAATATGGTAGTATCCAAAACAGAAATTGATAATAACATTCTGGTAATTTTTCTAACCTTCTAGAATTTGTCAATATTGTTATTATCGTCAATATTCTTCTCTTTTTATCACCACTTACTTTGCTTAAACAACTCAAAACCCCATTTTTAACGAGCGCCATCTACGACGTTTAACCTCACTTTTGCGTTTCCTGGATTCCTCCATTTGGTGTTTGTACTGAGTCTATTCGGGGCTTGTTGTAAGCGAAAGTGACCTCGGAATGGACGTGAGTAACCTGGCATTCCGAAATAGGTCACTGGAACCCAACAGAGCTATCATCTTCCAACTCCTGGCTAAAAATGTTTGTCGTATCATACAACAGTTCGTTTAACTGCAATCATTTTTCTTCCATAAAAGAATTCAAATTCACTTAGCTTTTTTGCTTGGAGGAGCCCCACCAAATGGTTCACCTTCGTTGGCACTTTCTCTTATTTTTTATTTTTTTATTTTTTTTATTTTTTTTTTTCTATTTGCTTCAATTTTCTTTCATCCTGTTCTTTGGTTTCGTCACTATCTTCATTTGCGAAAAAATTCTTTCCTTCGTTTCCTTCCATTTTCCCTCAACATGTTCTGCTTTTTTTCCGTCATCTTCTTCTCCATCACGTATTTCTTTGTGTTGTGGATCGAGTAGTTCGTGATTAGTAGGCATAGATAAAATAGATTTGAATAAACTCATTACGTTGTCAACCTTTCTACAATCAAGACCTGTTTTATGCCGTCATGCTCTTCTTTGTTTTCTTCCTTTTCATTATCTTGCTCGCAAAAATATTTTTCTCAGTCGTCTTCCTCTTCGTTATCTTTCTCTTTATTGTCTTCTTCTTTTCAATCTTCCTCTCCACCTTCTTCTTTTCCGTCATGCTTTTCTCCGTCTTCTTCTTCCCCATTATCTTTCTTTTCAATTTTTTTACCGTCTTCCTTTTTTTATTCCATTTGATGTTTATTTTCATATATTTCTGTTTTTCTTCCTTTCCTTGGGATTCTTAAAATTTTGCATAGTTTCCGATAAATGTTGCTATCATGCAGATACTTCAGCAATCGCTTTTCGTTATCATCGTCGTTGCACAACGCCGCATAAAGGCTCGACCACCACTTTTTCGATCCCATATTTTGTCCTGGCCGCTTCAAAATTTCTGCAGTGCAGGATTATGTGCCGAACATCCACGACTGTCCCACAACACTCGAATATCGGTGGAGAAGATTTCTTCACCAGGCAATCATGTGCCAAAACCGTGTATGACCGATGCGCCGTCGAGGTAGTACCCGCTGATCAGCGGAATTATTCTGATTGATCCACTTTTTTGTGTCACGTTTAATCTCTAACAGTTTAATTCCTGTTAGCTGACTACAACATTCTTCCCACTGTTGACGAATAGCTTGAGTCTTTGCCTTATTGGCATCCGCTTTTAGGACAGCGACGTTGATTGGTAAGCTATTTCTGCCTTTGCTGGCGAGCCGATCTGCTTCTTCGTTACCGTGGATGATGGTGTGGCCGGGAATCCAACAAAGGTAATTCGGACGATTCCGTATTAGGTATTCAATTTCCTGTATCCAAGGATGTCGTGATTTACCACATTCTATGTCCGAAAGACAGCTAGCAGAGTTCGGAAGGATGATTAGCTCATTTGTTGTTCCCGCCGTATTGATAGCCGATTTTATCGCAACGGCCTCCGTCGAAAATACACTGCGTTGTGGCGGAAGACTTGCTATTAAAAACTTCTACACCAACTGTAGAACGCTTGGATCCGTCCGGAAAAATAGTGGTTTGTCAGCAACTGCTGTACAATGTGACGCACTCTGCCGGTGAATCTACAGCTTTTACCTGTCGCTACACGCCCCACACACTATATGGCTTGGGTTCATACCACATTCGATTGGTTAACCGCATTCGAACGGCAATGTTCGGAAGTTGCATATCAACTATCCTTAACCAGTCAGACAGATTCTTAAGTACATTCATTTAAAATCCTGCTAAAATCGGTTCGCTCTATCCTTCGAATTAGAGATTGGAATTTGAGTTTTTCGCAAAAATAGTAAATCAGCTTATGACCTACACATTTTCTTTACATCATAATTCACAATTCTGCTGAGGGAAAAAGTTAGACAGAAATGAATAAAACCGTCCTTACTTACCAATCAGACTAAGGCCGGCGTGGCCTCTGCTGTACACAGAAGTTGTCTCCATTCTATTCGGTCCATGGCTGTTGCTCGCCAGCCTCGCTGTCTGTGGAGGGTCCGCAGGTCGCCTTCTACTTGATCGATCCACCTTGCTCGTGCGCGCCTCTTCTTCTTGTACCTGTCGGTTCGTTTTCGAGAGCCATTTTCACAGGGCTGTCGTCCGACATTCTTACGACATGCCCAGCCCATCGTAGTCGACCGATTTTTGCGATGTGTACGATGGGAGGTTCTCCCAGCAACTGATGCAATTCGTGGTTCATTCGCCTCTTCCACGTTCCGTCTTCCATCTGCACTCCACCGTAGATGGTACGCAGCACCTTCCGTTCAAAGACTTCAAAGGCGCGTTGGTCCTCCACTAGCAATGTCCATGTTTCGTGGTCGTAGAGAACTACCGGTCTAATTAACGTCTTGTAGATGGTCAACTTTGTGGTTCGGCGAACTTTGTTCGATCTTAGCGTCCTTTGGAGTCAAAAGTAGGCACGATTGCCAGCCATAATGCGCCGGTTTATTTCTCTGCTGGTGTCGTTATCGGCGGTCTTCAATGAAGCCAGATACACGAATTCGTCTACTACCTCGATTTCATCACCGTCGATCTGAACTCGTGCTAGGAGGCTAACATTGTCTTCTCGTGAGCCTCTTCTCTTCATGTATTTTGTTTTCAGCGCATTAATCACAAGCCCAATCCTACCAGCTTCAGCCTTAAGTCTGATGTACGTTTCCGCCATCGTCTCAAAGTTACGTGCTACGATATCAACGTCGTCGGCGAAGCCAAATAGTTGGACATATTTCCTGAAGATCGTGCCACTCGTGTCTATCCCAGCTCTTCGAATCACACCCTCCAGGGCAATGTTAAACAACAAACACGACAATCCATCACCATGCCGTAGCCCTCTCCGAGATTCGAATGGACTCGAGAGCGTCCCTGATACTCGGACGACACACATCACTCGATCCATCGTTGCTTTGATCAACCACGTCAGTTTTTCCCGAAATCCATATTCGTGCATGATTTGCCATAGCTAGTCTCGACCGATTGTATCATACGCTGATTTGAAATCGATGAAAAGATGATGTGTGGGCACGTTGTTTTCGCGACATTTCTGCAGCACTTGCCGAGTCGCGAAAATCTGGTCCGTAGTAGCGCGGGCACCCATGAATCCCGCTTGGTATTGCCCCACGAACTCCTTTGCAATTGGTGACAGGCGGCGGCATAATATTTGGGAGAGCAACTTGTAGACAGCGCACAGTAGCGTAGTCGCACGATAATTGCAGCAATCCAGTTTGTCGCCCTTTTTATAGATGGGACACACTATTCTCTCCATCCAATCCTCCGGTAAACATTCCTCCTCCCAAATCTTGGTAATTACCCAGTGCAGCGCTGTGGCCAGTGCTTCACCACCGTATTTCAATAGCTTGCTTGGGAGTTGGTCGACACCAGCGGCTTTGTTGTTTTTCAACCGACCAATTTCCTCCTCAACTTCCTGAAGGGTTGGGGTCGGGGTGCTGTCATCTTCTGAGCGTGTTCCTAACGTGCCACTTTTGTTCGCTGTAACATTACCGTTCAGGTGCTCGTCGAAGTACTGCTTCCACCTTTCAATCCACGGTACAGTGTTTCCATTTCTTCGCGGTCTCGATCTTCCCCCTGGCGCATTTTCCTTGGAAAAATAGAATTTTGTCTGTTCCGTGCCTGTCTATACCGTTCCACACTCGCTCTCGTACGGTGTTGCAGCATTGTCGCCCGTGCTGTATTCTTCTCCTCTACTAACTGCTTGCATTCGCCATCAAACCAGTAATTTTTTCGATTCGGTGTAGAAGTACCTAGTGTCACTAATGCAGTGCTACCAATGGCGATTCGAATATTTCTCCAGCCATCCTCAAGAGGACTGTTCGTTGGTCCAAGTGGCTTTGTGGATGTCTTTACGATGGAAGAAGGTACTTGTCCTAGCAGGTGTAGTAAAATCGTTCAAGGATACCCAGACGACCAAGCGGCGAACTGGCAACGGAAGAAAAGCGAAGACGACCGAACCCGTGAACGCCAGGAAGGTGAGGGATTACTTTAAGCGCAATACGAACCATTCATTCGGAACTTGGCCAAGAAAGTTATTCCATGCGTATGGTTTATCCAGGGAGGAAAAAAGGCGTCTAGCCGAACCAATAAACAGAACGCGGTGGTCAAATGCCGCGTCAGGAAGCTGTGCAGGTAGTGGTTGATGCAGCCGAAATTCATCGTTATGGACGACGAGACGTACATTAAAGTGGACGCCAAGTAGGACCCCGGCCTGAAGTATTTCGTTGGCAAGTCCTGCTTGGATGTTTCGGAGAAGTTCCGAAAGAAGAAGATCAACAATCTGTGGATGCGGCAAATTCAGCAAGCCGTAAATGGCGACCGACGCCACCAACGGCCAAATACATGATGCTCTTCCTTCGTTCCCACGAGGGTGACACTCTGTTTTTATAGGGAATTTATAGGGAAGGTCTTAAAAACGACAAGGATTTGAAGAAAGAGTGGATGAAAGTTTGAGAGAAAGATGGCGCAAGTGTGGCACAGTATTCGAAGTCTAAGATGCGGGAATTTAGCCTAGGAGAGGAGATTGTGTGTGTGTTATTTTATCTCTGATAGTTTCAAAAATATCCGGCTTGAAATGAATGTTTGGTGATCATTTTTGTCTGTTGCATTTTTTTCGAGTACAATCTTTAAAACAGTGAACCAATTTTAAATCGATTGTTGTTAATATGGGAACAGTTACCGTACATGAGTAAAAAACAACCTACTTTTTGTGTCGCACACGGGAGTCCATTTAATGAGGGAATGTTCTTTCGAATTAAATTTATTAAGCCACACTTCCATACAATTGTTTGTGTTATATTTTCTTTCCTTGTTTCCTTGCCTTTTGAGCGCGATTCTGGGGTAAGTCCGTCTATATTTTTTTTGTTCTTGAGAGTGTCAAGTATTTACGCTTGGTTGGAGCCAATTAAAGAATTGATGTAGGTGTGAATTTCAACTGCTTCTACTGTTGGCTATGTAAGGTAAAATGTTCACTATTGTTGTTTGTTTTTTTATTTTTTTTATTTCGGTCATTGTTTGTGATTTTAAATTGTGTTAGGGTTTGTTATGATTCCTGCCTAGAACGAGACACCTGTGGGTTCGGTTTCAGTATCGCGATCGTCATTTTTTTTTTAATATCCGTTGTTACGCGTTCACTTGCACATGAGTAGATACAAATATGAATGGTTGTTCTTTACTCTTCTCTGTCTAATATTCAGCTTTCTTTTTATGTGTTTCTAAAGTTTTGTTTTTCGAACATTCCTTCTTTTGCTTACTCATTTCTAAACTAACAATAAATATACAATATCAGTTTGTGAATCTTTTTTCGTTTCTATATTGCTAACTAGATTATACATCTTTTTTCGGTAATGGTTTGTTTCTTATTTTATTTTCACAGTTAAATAAATATCTTTGTTTAATTCCATCGCTTTCTATATTATAATGTTTGTTTGTTTGTTGGTTTGTTTTGTCCTTTGCACTCGTCCGACATTTCAATGAACTTTTTGTTTTGTTTGTGTTTTTTTTTTTTTGAAAATTTTGATTGATTCTTCAATAGCTACATTGGATAATTCTTTTCTTTATTTAAATCTGAGATTTGGGAGCGTGTGACTGAGTTTGTTTCGTTATGGGGCTTGAAATGGATCTATTATATATATGCTAGAGAGGGCTAATAATAAGAGCAATCAAAATGAGAGGAAATTGTATTGTTCAAGTTAAATATTGTTTTTTTCTTTTTTTAATAAATTTCAACTACTCTGCTACTAACGACGAAAAGGTACCGATCTTGTTATTTTTTTAAAATCCTTTTTCGTTTATCTGTGGGTATGAATTCATTCTCAGGAAAAAGGTATTCTTTTATTATGATACTGACGATGTAACATGAAACATGTAGGCTAATACCGCTACAGTTCGTATTTTTCTATGAAAGAAAATTGGTGACCGAAGACAGAAGGTTATTCATTGTGTTTGTTGTTATTTAAACTTTGGATATTGAGTGTGTATGTGTTTCTAGAAATTTGAATTTGTTAGGCATTTGACTACAACCATTTGTTCATAGTCTTTCCTTCCGTAAGTCTATAATGCAATGTTCGAGTATAAATTCTCTTCCTAGCGATTGTACTACACTTCATTTGGACTACTTAGGAAAAAATGGGAACATGGGCTACCGAAGAGTATGCTACTAATAATTTGTTTACTCCGAAATTATTGGCACATGATCAAGGGGTTAAGCTGAATAATTATCCTCACCCTTCGCGGTTAGGAAGTGGGGAAGAATGGTGAAGTGGTGTTTATTTTTTAAAACCTATGGAATTTTATACCAAATTGTTAAGTTAATCCAAGGACGGGTACGTGCTGCTTGTTGCGAATGAATGAAGCTTAATTTTACGACGGAGTTGGATCAATTGATTTATACATTTGATGATAAAAAAATAGACCAGAGTAGTGGTATGTTCACGGTATACGGATAATCACACACTCTCAGCACGTGGTGAGCTGTATCATCGTGGGATGCACCGCTGACAGGCGATTATGCAATGTTTTTAAATATTGCATTTTTTCCATGACGAGTGCATGAAATCAACTACGAACGAACGTCAAAAAAAATTTTTTTGACTGAAGCTGAAGTAATTTCGGAGGCAAATTTTGGTGAGAACTGTCCTTTTTTCAAATATATTACAAAAATAAAACAATTTTGCAATTTCGGTTTGGAAAGTTTAATTTACAAATCTGGAAGTGTATTGAGCTGTCTTATACAAATGATGTTGGTATTGTATACATGCGAAACCGAGTGTATCAGAGCCATCATCTTTAAACTGCCAGAAAAAAACTGCTTTCAAAAGTCACTTCAAGAGGGTGTGTGATTGTGAATTAACACACACTGGTTGATAAGTGTAAAGCTATAATATTAGAACCAGGCATACTGAACGGGTTTGAGGAGGAACTGGATAGAATCATCCCAACTTTAGTTGAAAGTCGTCAAAAACTGTCGAAAAAGTCAAAGAGTAACACCGATAGACTATCATCGTCGATTTTCTGAGCTGAGCTGAGCTAAACATAAGTGTGGTGTAAGACTCAGTTGAAGGATTACTAAAGTGCCACAAGTTCATTATACACCATGTTTTAAAATTCAGCTCCTTGTAAGCATGTTCACGACAAAATCTGGACACCCCCAAATACGTATATCTCTGGATATACTTCATCAACGCGTGAAATATTTCGGAGACTGATGAACGAATCATTGTGTAAAATCAATTTTTGGTGATACTACAAGCTTTTAGATCGAAGATGGCGTCGAAAGAAGAGCAAGTGCCTAAAGCAATTGTGTGCGGTCGCAATGAAAATCCGGATCTGTTAGTAAGAAAACTTGCAAAAAAGCTTGATGTAGAAGGAGATGTTTGCAAGAATGAAAGATATGAAGAGAAAGTGTTGAAAGTTCCGTCAGTGTACGGTAGGTTGGAAATAGAATAGAAGTATTGAAAATTGAGCGAAAGGGCATGGGTAAAGTAGTACTTGAACCAAGGACGTTACCTTTGCCTAACATCCCACTGCGGGGTAGGTCGAGGCACGGACGAATCCGCCACCTCAACAGGCAGAAGTAACGTGTTGGTACGCGCTCATGTTCTACTGATAGCTTTGTGATAGTTTCTAGCGATAGTTTTAGGACAGCGACGTTGATTGGTAAGCTATTTCTGCCTTTGCTGGCGAGCCGATCTGCTTC
The DNA here is from genome assembly GCA_034211315.2 of Aedes japonicus. Classification (NCBI taxonomy): domain Eukaryota; kingdom Metazoa; phylum Arthropoda; class Insecta; order Diptera; family Culicidae; genus Aedes; species Aedes japonicus. The sequence continues at coordinate 26,980 of JASCZW010004733.1, forward strand.
TTCGTTACCGTGGATGATGGTGTGGCCGGGAATCCAACAAAGGTAATTCGGACGATTCCGTATTAGGTATTCAATTTCCTGTATCCAAGGATGTCGTGATTTACCACATTCTATGTCCGAAAGACAGCTAGCAGAGTTCGGAAGGATGATTAGCTCATTTGTTGTTCCCGCCGTATTGATAGCCGATTTTATCGCAACGGCCTCCGTCGAAAATACACTGCGTTGTGGCGGAAGACTTGCTATTAAAAACTTCTACACCAACTGTAGAACGCTTGGATCCGTCCGGAAAAATAGTGGTTTGTCAGCAACTGCTGTACAATGTGACGCACTCTGCCGGTGAATCTACAGCTTTTACCTGTCGCTACACGCCCCACACACTATATGGCTTGGGTTCATACCACATTCGATTGGTTAACCGCATTCGAACGGCAATGTTCGGAAGTTGCATATCAACTATCCTTAACCAGTCAGACAGATTCTTAAGTACATTCATTTAAAATCCTGCTAAAATCGGTTCGCTCTATCCTTCGAATTAGAGATTGGAATTTGAGTTTTTCGCAAAAATAGTAAATCAGCTTATGACCTACACATTTTCTTTACATCATAATTCACAATTCTGCTGAGGGAAAAAGTTAGACAGAAATGAATAAAACCGTCCTTACTTACCAATCAGACTAAGGCCGGCGTGGCCTCTGCTGTACACAGAAGTTGTCTCCATTCTATTCGGTCCATGGCTGTTGCTCGCCAGCCTCGCTGTCTGTGGAGGGTCCGCAGGTCGCCTTCTACTTGATCGATCCACCTTGCTCGTGCGCGCCTCTTCTTCTTGTACCTGTCGGCAACTTGTAGACAGCGCACAGTAGCGTAGTCGCACGATAATTGCAGCAATCCAGTTTGTCGCCCTTTTTATAGATGGGACACACTATTCTCTCCATCCAATCCTCCGGTAAACATTCCTCCTCCCAAATCTTGGTAATTACCCAGTGCAGCGCTGTGGCCAGTGCTTCACCACCGTATTTCAATAGCTTGCTTGGGAGTTGGTCGACACCAGCGGCTTTGTTGTTTTTCAACCGACCAATTTCCTCCTCAACTTCCTGAAGGGTTGGGGTCGGGGTGCTGTCATCTTCTGAGCGTGTTCCTAACGTGCCACTTTTGTTCGCTGTAACATTACCGTTCAGGTGCTCGTCGAAGTACTGCTTCCACCTTTCAATCCACGGTACAGTGTTTCCATTTCTTCGCGGTCTCGATCTTCCCCCTGGCGCTTTTTCCTTGGAAAAATAGAATTTTGTCTGTTCCGTGCCTGTCTATACCGTTCCACACTCGCTCTCGTACGGTGTTGCAGCATTGTCGCCCGTGCTGTATTCTTCTCCTCTACTAACTGCTTGCATTCGCCATCAAACCAGTAATTTTTTCGATTCGGTGTAGAAGTACCTAGTGTCACTAATGCAGTGCTACCAATGGCGATTCGAATATTTCTCCAGCCATCCTCAAGAGGACTGTTCGTTGGTCCAAGTGGCTTTGTGGATGTCTTTACGATGGAAGAAGGTACTTGTCCTAGCAGGTGTAGTAAAATCGTTCAAGGATACCCAGACGACCAAGCGGCGAACTGGCAACGGAAGAAAAGCGAAGACGACCGAACCCGTGAACGCCAGGAAGGTGAGGGATTACTTTAAGCGCAATACGAACCATTCATTCGGAACTTGGCCAAGAAAGTTATTCCATGCGTATGGTTTATCCAGGGAGGAAAAAAGGCGTCTAGCCGAACCAATAAACAGAACGCGGTGGTCAAATGCCGCGTCAGGAAGCTGTGCAGGTAGTGGTTGATGCAGCCGAAATTCATCGTTATGGACGACGAGACGTACATTAAAGTGGACGCCAAGTAGGACCCCGGCCTGAAGTATTTCGTTGGCAAGTCCCGCTTGGATGTTTCGGAGAAGTTCCGAAAGAAGAAGATCAACAATCTGTGGATGCGGCAAATTCAGCAAGCCGTAAATGGCGACCGACGCCACCAACGGCCAAATACATGATGCTCTTCCTTCGTTCCCACGAGGGTGACACTCTGTTTTTATAGGGAATTTATAGGGAAGGTCTTAAAAAACGACAAGGATTTGAAGAAAGAGTGGATGAAAGTTTGAGAGAAAGATGGCGCAAGTGTGGCACAGTATTCGAAGTCTAAGATGCGGGAATTTAGCCTAGGAGAGGAGATTGTGTGTGTGTTATTTTATCTCTGATAGTTTCAAAAATATCCGGCTTGAAATGAATGTTTGGTGATCATTTTTGTCTGTTGCATTTTTTTCGAGTACAATCTTTAAAACAGTGAACCAATTTTAAATCGATTGTTGTTAATATGGGAACAGTTACCGTACATGAGTAAAAAACAACCTACTTTTTGTGTCGCACACGGGAGTCCATTTAATGAGGGAATGTTCTTTCGAATTAAATTTATTAAGCCACACTTCCATACAATTGTTTGTGTTATATTTTCTTTCCTTGTTTCCTTGCCTTTTGAGCGCGATTCTGGGGTAAGTCCGTCTATATTTTTTTTGTTCTTGAGAGTGTCAAGTATTTACGCTTGGTTGGAGCCAATTAAAGAATTGATGTAGGTGTGAATTTCAACTGCTTCTACTGTTGGCTATGTAAGGTAAAATGTTCACTATTGTTGTTTGTTTTTTTATTTTTTTTATTTCGGTCATTGTTTGTGATTTTAAATTGTGTTAGGGTTTGTTATGATTCCTGCCTAGAACGAGACACCTGTGGGTTCGGTTTCAGTATCGCGATCGTCATTTTTTTTTTAATATCCGTTGTTACGCGTTCACTTGCACATGAGTAGATACAAATATGAATGGTTGTTCTTTACTCTCTCTCTGTCTAATATTCAGCTTTCTTTTTATGTGTTTCTAAAGTTTTGTTTTTCGAACATTCCTTCTTTTGCTTACTCATTTCTAAACTAACAATAAATATACAATATCAGTTTGTGAATCTTTTTTTCGTTTCTATATTGCTAACTAGATTATACATCTTTTTTCGGTAATGGTTTGTTTCTTATTTTATTTTCACAGTTAAATAAATATCTTTGTTTAATTCCATCGCTTTCTATATTATAATGTTTGTTTGTTTGTTGGTTTGTTTTGTCCTTTGCACTCGTCCGACATTTCAATGAACTTTTTGTTTTGTTTGTGTTTTTTTTTTTTTGAAAATTTTGATTGATTCTTCAATAGCTACATTGGATAATTCTTTTCTTTATTTAAATCTGAGATTTGGGAGCGTGTGACTGAGTTTGTTTCGTTATGGGGCTTGAAATGGATCTATTATATATATGCTAGAGAGGGCTAATAATAAGAGCAATCAAAATGAGAGGAAATTGTATTGTTCAAGTTAAATATTGTTTTTTTCTTTTTTTTAATAAATTTCAACTACTCTGCTACTAACGACGAAAAGGTACCGATCTTGTTATTTTTTTAAAATCCTTTTTCGTTTATCTGTGGGTATGAATTCATTCTCAGGAAAAAGGTATTCTTTTATTATGATACTGACGATGTAACATGAAACATGTAGGCTAATACCGCTACAGTTCGTATTTTTCTATGAAAGAAAATTGGTGACCGAAGACAGAAGGTTATTCATTGTGTTTGTTGTTATTTAAACTTTGGATATTGAGTGTGTATGTGTTTCTAGAAATTTGAATTTGTTAGGCATTTGACTACAACCATTTGTTCATAGTCTTTCCCTTCCGTAAGTCTATAATGCAATGTTCGAGTATAAATTCTCTTCCTAGCGATTGTACTACACTTCATTTGGACTACTTAGGAAAAAAATGGGAACATGGGCTACCGAAGAGTATGCTACTAATAATTTGTTTACTCCGAAATTATTGGCACATGATCAAGGGGTTAAGCTGAATAATTATCCTCACCCTTCGCGGTTAGGAAGTGGGGAAGAATGGTGAAGTGGTGTTTATTTTTTAAAACCTATGGAATTTTATACCAAATTGTTAAGTTAATCCAAGGACGGGTACGTGCTGCTTGTTGCGAATGAATGAAGCTTAATTTTACGACGGAGTTGGATCAATTGATTTATACATTTGATGATAAAAAAAATAGACCAGAGTAGTGGTATGTTCACGGTATACGGATAATCACACACTCTCAGCACGTGGTGAGCTGTATCATCGTGGGATGCACCGCTGACAGGCGATTATGCAATGTTTTTAAATATTGCATTTTTTCCATGACGAGTGCATGAAATCAACTACGAACGAACGTCAAAAAAAAATTTTTTTTGACTGAAGCTGAAGTAATTTCGGAGGCAAATTTTGGTGAGAACTGTCCTTTTTTCAAATATATTACAAAAATAAAACAATTTTGCAATTTCGGTTTGGAAAGTTTAATTTACAAATCTGGAAGTGTATTGAGCTGTCTTATACAAATGATGTTGGTATTGTATACATGCGAAACCGAGTGTATCAGAGCCATCATCTTTAAACTGCCAGAAAAAAACTGCTTTCAAAAGTCACTTCAAGAGGGTGTGTGATTGTGAATTAACACACACTGGTTGATAAGTGTAAAGCTATAATATTAGAACCAGGCATACTGAACGGGTTTGAGGAGGAACTGGATAGAATCATCCCAACTTTAGTTGAAAGTCGTCAAAAACTGTCGAAAAAGTCAAAGAGTAACACCGATAGACTATCATCGTCGATTTTCTGAGCTGAGCTGAGCTAAACATAAGTGTGGTGTAAGACTCAGTTGAAGGATTACTAAAGTGCCACAAGTTCATTATACACCATGTTTTAAAATTCAGCTCCTTGTAAGCATGTTCACGACAAAATCTGGACACCCCCAAATACGTATATCTCTGGATATACTTCATCAACGCGTGAAATATTTCGGAGACTGATGAACGAATCATTGTGTAAAATCAATTTTTGGTGATACTACAAGCTTTTAGATCGAAGATGGCGTCGAAAGAAGAGCAAGTGCCTAAAGCAATTGTGTGCGGTCGCAATGAAAATCCGGATCTGTTAGTAAGAAAACTTGCAAAAAAGCTTGATGTAGAAGGAGATGTTTGCAAGAATGAAAGATATGAAGAGAAAGTGTTGAAAGTTCCGTCAGTGTACGGTAGGTTGGAAATAGAATAGAAGTATTGAAAATTGAGCGAAAGGGCATGGGTAAAGTAGTACTTGAACCAAGGACGTTACCTTTGCCTAACATCCCACTGCGGGGTAGGTCGAGGCACGGACGAATCCGCCACCTCAACAGGCAGAAGTAACGTGTTGGTACGCGCTCATGTTCTACTGATAGCTTTGTGATAGTTTCTAGCGATAGTTTGTATGCACTCTGTTTTGATGCACACATGGGAGCGGAACTCTCTCTTTTTTGGGTTTGTTTTGATTCGCAACGTCTGAGATCACTCAGGTTTGGTTTTCCTGCAAGCACTGTTCATAACTAAAATAAAATAAAAAATATTCCGTGAAGAGTGCCTAAAAAAGCGATTGTTAACATTCATACGCAGCCATGACGCTTCCTCGTTATTCTGGCCTGATTTGGCATCTTGTCACTTCGTCAAAGATGTTTTGAAATGGTACAAAGATAATGGAGTCCATGTTGTACCGAAAGAGGCGAATCCACCTAACTGCCCGGAATTTGCGACCTATCGAGCGGTATTGGGCTTTCGTGAAGAGAGAACTCTCTCAACTCAATATAAACAAGAAGCTTGACTATAGAAAAATTTCGAAAATTCTGGGCAAAAACAGCTAAATCGGTTGCACATACCATATTGGCTGGAGTAAAATTCGTAGTTTCTTCATGCAGCCTAATTGAGTAACTGTAATTAGTTTTAAGCTGACTAATAACGAACAATTAAATAAAAAAAAGCATCTTGGATTGAACTAACAGCAAATTTGTTTTATTCCTACTTGAATCTGTCCAGATTTTGTCGCGAACACAAGCCTTATTTATCTAATAAATTCCGTCTCGCATTTCACGAAGGTTTCGGTAGCTTTGTTCAAACTCATAATTCATTCATCAACTCCACACGGCACGCACCTCATCGCAGTCGATATGCGTATGATCACAAATCCACTGGTGTTCACTTCCTTGGAAACAAACCTTAGATAAACCTAATTACCATACTCTACTGTGCAATTATAAACAGTAAATAACACTTTACAAAAACGAAAAAGTAAAATAAAATGGGAACGTATCAGTCGACTTCAGGAAATAGGAAATAAGCAAAACTATGATACACAGTCACTTATGGTAAAACGAACTCATGATGAGCAAAATATCTTTCAAAAACACAACTGTGCGATCTTTTTTTTTAGTTCTTCTTCCGGTAATTCTAAACTAACTAAACAGTATGGGTTTCTCACTTATTCGTTATAAGGTCGATCGAGTTTTCAGCTTGTTTTCTGTCTAAGGTTAATTCTTCTTTACATCGGTTTTCTTTATTCGTTGAGCGATCTCGGTATGTATTTTTATCCCTTCCAGAAAAACTTGTTGCAAATCGGTTGAAGCAACTTTAATGAGACTCAATACGGTCACAATGAAGTTGCTGTAACCGATTTTGACGGTTTTGTTTTGATTGGGATGTAGGTGCTAGTGTTTTCTTCTTCCAAAATTAGGGAAAACAAAATCTTTTGTTTTCATAAATCAGCGGTTTATCTAATGAGACGATACGAAAAAGTCGATGAGCTCCTTAACTTATGATTTGGAAATTTGCGTACGGATGCGTTGGTAACTAAAAAGCGGTAAATTATAATTTCAATATTCATATCTTATCGTTTAACAACAGCTTGGAAATAAAGCAGCAGGCGGAAATGACTAATACGATCGGTTTTTTTTAAATTGGTGATTGATCATAGTATTGAATGATTCAACAGAACGTTTCTAAATCTACATGTTGCGCTTCATAAAGATCAAATAAGCGCTCTCACTCGGTTAAACAGCTCTAGCTTCCCTATAACAGCGCAGTTTATGAGCTATACCAAATAAGTGGTGCCGTTCGCTATCTCGCTCGCTTATGAAATGGTAAACAAAAATAGCTCTCGTTCGCGCTCTCGCTCAGATTTAGTTTTTTTTTGTGTGTGTAAGATGAACGGGTGAGCTACCGCTCAATGAACAAGAGCGTTAGGTCAGTCGTTGACCTTGGTTAACTAGTTCTTTAGCTCTGTTCATGAGCGGAATGCCCACCTCTACCAAGATTATGGCCATACACGGTCAGCCATTTTAACTCAGTTTAGAGCCGTTTTGGCTCAATTTCGTCAGAAGTGGAGACAATCAAATTTGAGTAAATGTAACTGTGATTGACAAGTCGACACATCACTTCTGACGAAAGTGAGTTAAAAACGCCTCAAAACTGAGTTAAAACCTATTTCCAGCAGAGCCTCCCATATCGATTCACCTGGAGATCAACACAACAGACCGAAACCTAAATCGACCACGTACTAATGGATGGAAGGGACTTCTCCAATGCTATCGATGTCAGGACCTATTGCGATGGTGCAAACCTAGCAACCTAGGATTGTTAAAAATGTGTCAAGAGTTTCCGTTGTAAGCAACATTCGGTACCTACGCCCACCACGGTACAGTCTGGGACGATTGAAGCTGATCGAAGGCCCTCTTGAGGACTTCTGGAGCAGTTTCAAAACAGCCAATCAACAACGCAGCAGCCATTGGGTTCGCCCCATCGGGAGGAGTTGGAGTGCGAAGCAATCCAGCAGCTGTATCGTTCTCAAAAAACGCGAAAGTTCGACAAGAAACTCAATGCATCCCGCAAAGGCTTTGTACCGCCTGCCAAAGTTTGGAGGTTTCTTGACGGATGAACGTGAGGTAATCAAAAGGTGAAAGCAGCACTCAGATGAACACCTGAATGGTTCAGAGGCGGAACATCAAGGCAGCAGGTGAAACGATTGAATCGGAACGGCGCGCGAGGGAGATCTGCCAAATCCCACTGGTTCGACAAGAAGTGTCAAACGGTTTTATTTGAGTCAAATGCAGCGCGTTGATTCTGAAGCAATGATTCCGTAAAAATGTAAATCGATACTAACAGAAGCAATCTCATCTTATTCGGGATAAGACGGGATAAGGCGTTGGTGTGCAAAAAAGCAGCTGTATTGTTCTCAAGAAACGTGACAGTTCTACAAGAAACTCAATGAATCTCGCAAAGGCTTTGTACCGCCTGCCAAAAAGTGTCGGGATAAGGTTGGAGGTTGACGGATGAACGTGAGGTGATCAAAAGGTGGATACAGCACTCAGATGAACACCTGAACGGTTTAGTGGCGGAACAACAAGGCAGCAGGTGAAACGACTTCATCGGAAAGGCGCACGAGGGAGATGTGCCAACTCCCACGATAAACTGAAGCAAGGATTCCGTTAAAATGTGAATCGATATAAGCAGAAGCGAAGACAGCAAGCTCATCTTATTCGGGATTAGACGCCTTGAGGAATTGAAGTGCGTAGTAGCAGCTGTATCGCTCCCTAGAAACGTGAAAGTTCTACAAGAAACTCCCGTAAAGGCTTAGTGGTTGGAGGTCTCCTGGCGGATGAAGGTGAGATTATCGATAGCTGGAAGTAGCACTACGATGCAAACCTGAGTGGCGCAGACAGCTGGAGAAATTAATTCATTGGAACGGCAGACGAGAGTAGAGAGAGATGTGCCAACTCCCACGATATGCGGTGTTAAGGATACCATCAAACAGCTTAAGAACAGCAAGGCAGCTGGGCAGGATATTATCGGAGCGGAACTTGTAAAAAGGAGCCGGCAGATTCTGGCGACTTATCTGCACCGACTGATAGTCAGATTCATCCCAGAACAGCTACCGGAGGAGTACAAAGAGGGAGTTATATGACCAATATAAAAAAAAGGTGGCAAGTTGGAATGTCAGAACTATTGAGACATTATTCTCAACGCGGCCTTCAAAGTGCTTTTCTAGATCTTGTTCGGCCATCTATCGCCAGTAGCAGGCTGATCTGTGAGAAGTTATCAAGCCGATTTTCTGGACTGGCGATCTACAACAGATCAAATCTTTACAGATCTAGGCAGATCCTTTAAATATTTCGTGAGTATCAAGTTCCTACGCACCCTACCTATTCATCGGTTTCAAGGCCGCCTAAGAAACTTTTGATCGTGAAGAGCTATGGGAACGGGATCCGAGTTCGTACGGGAAAGTGGCCATATTCAAATCTTTTCCAAGACCTGGCTTGCGACATATGTAAAACCACAACTTTGTCCTCGGAAGACATTCTGAGCATTCCTGACCATACTGGCCACTTAGGGAAGCCCTGCGTGATCCGAGTTGCTCCCGAAAAGAGGCCATATTCAAAACTTTTCCAAACCTGGCTTGCGACATATCAATCTTCATGATTTTGCAGAACTAGATCATCAGGAGCCATTTTGAGGATTTCTGACCATACTGGCCACAAAACGAGGCCCTGTGGGATCCAAGTTCCTCCGGAAAAGTGACCATGTTCAAATCTTTTCCAAAACCTGGTTTGTGACATATGAAACTTCATGATATTGAAAAACTTTGAAGACCTTCTGAGGGTTTCTGACCATACTGGCCGGCCACTTAGAGAGCCCCTGTGGGATCCAAGTTTCTCCGGGAAAGTGGCAATATTCAATTCTTTTCCAAAACCTGACTTACGACGCATCAAACTTTATGATTTTGCAAAATTAGGTCTTCGGAGGACATGCTGTGAATTTTTGGCCATACTGGCCACTTAGGGAGGCCCTCCGGAATCCGAGATTTTTTTCGAAAAAGTGGTCATATTGAAACCTTCACCAAAACATAGTATGCGTTGGAGGTCGATTGGGGTGGCCCAGCAGAATGTAGATACTTCAAGCATTGTGGATCTGGATTCAGGCTGGGTGGAAAAGGATACTGCAAACGAGATTGTTCAGGATGATCCTTTAGAATCCGGAAGATAAATCTGAGGAAATCAAATATGTGTCCACGTGTGAAACAATTATGTGGCGATCAAATGCCATGGAAGCACCAAATAGCCGCAATGAAAATTTGTTTTGGTAACGATTCGAATATGGTCTCTTTCCCGGATGATACCGCAGGGCATCCCTAAGTAGCCAGTATGGTTAGGAATCCTCAGAATGCTTCTGAACCCCAAAGTTTGATATGTCGCACGCCTGATTTTGAAAAAAAAAATGTGGCAGGGTCCAGTATGGTCAGGAATCATCAAAACGTCTTTTCATGACCTAGTTTTACATAATCATGAAGTCTGATATGTCGTAAACCAGGTCTTGGGTAAAATTTGATTAAGGCCACTTTCTCGGAGGAACTCGGATCCCACGGGGTCACCCCAAGTGGCCAGTATGGTCAGACACCCTCAGAATGTCCAGAATCATGAAGTTTGATATGTCGCAAGTCAGGTTTTGGTAACAGTTTAAATATCGCCACTTTACCGGAGGAACTCCGATGCCGCAGGGCCTCTCTAAGTGGTCAGCAATATCAGACAACCTCAGAATGTCCTTCGAAGAAGAAGTTTTGCAAAATCATGAAGATTGATATGTTGCAAACCAGGTTTTGGAGAATTTTTGAATGTGGCTGCTTTTCCTGAGGAATTCGCATCCCGCAGGGCCTCTTTGAGCGGCTAGATCATGAAGTTTGATATGCCGCATGCCATGTTTCGCACCCAAAAATAATATGTCCACCATCCCTCAACAGGTACTTACCCCAGTACTCCCACCTTGGGATGCGATACTACGGAAATTTTCGGAACATTCAGTGTAGATTCACAAAGCAGGATAATTTTGTTACCTATTGCAAAAAAATCGCATCAAAATCCAATGGCTAACGATGGAGTATCATAAATTATAAATTTGACTTTTCCCTTCTCATAGGGGTTGGGGACGTATGTGTTAAGGGTGAATACGTCTACTGGCAGGTAGAACCGAGCACGACAGAGCTCGCTCAGGCAGCAAAATGTCGATCTATGGAGATAAGCTCAAGGATGTATCTGAGTTGGCGATAGATGAGTACCTCAGGCGACGTTAAAGAACAACTGTAGCAGAGAAATTCGGAGATGTGTAATAGCCGGAAGTCATGCTTACTATAGACTCCACTAGATCTTAAGGTCTGAATAACTTTACCCCCGTACTAAGTGTAACAAGTACAACACGCTGAAACTATCGGTAGTTTTCTACGGGTACGAAACGTGGACAATACTGGAAGAAGGCCCTACTTGGAGTATTCGAAAGACGTGTGCTTAGGAGCATCCTTGGTGGTGGATGTGAACACGTCTTATGGAAGAGAAGAAGGAACCACGAGCTAGCGCAACTCTACTCTTTTTTCTTCTTTCTTAGCGTTTCGAGCTTATTGCTCTCGCAATTAGCTTGTGCTTGCTCTCAACTTAGTGCTCTAAATGCACTTCCACAGTTATTAGTTAAGAGCTTTTGATGCCATGTACCATTTTCGCATTAGTATGATTGTGTGGCAAGTACAATCATACCCTATGCCCAGGGAGTCGAGAAGTTTTCCTTAACGAACAATTCCTAGACCAGACCGGGAATCGAACCCAACCACCTCCACCATGGTGTTGCTTTGTCGCCGGGCCATTACCGACTCAGCTAAGGGAGGCGCAACTCTACTCAGTACCCAAAAAATCGCCAAAACTGGAAGGGTACAATGGGCGGGACTCGTTGTAAGGATGCCAGACAACAATCCCGTAAAAATGGTGTTTGATTCGAATCCAGTCGGTACAAGACGTAAGGGAGCGCAGCGAGCTAGGTGGTTAGACCAAGTGGAACAAGACCTAGGAAGTGCAGGATGCTCGAGAAACTGGAGCCAAGCAGCCCTAAGCCGAATTTCCTGGCGAAACATTGTGGCGCATGTGCGGTCCTGAAGGTACATTGGACCAGCAAAAGTAAGTAATGTAAGTATTATAGAAACGATGCTTATCGTTGAAATCAACGTTGAGATCAAGGTTGGTTAAAATAAAGAATAGTACAGTGGAACATAGATCCCAGAAATTATCAAGTGTGGACATATTCGACATAGCTCTTATAAATAATACGTTTAACACATCGACAGTCGGAACAGTCAAAGGGCCTATCAGATATTAATTCAGTTCAAAGCATGGGCCCCCTTATATCACAAGGCCTATGAAAATAGAATGTTGCCGTGTACTCACTTAGATTCTTTTGAAGAAATCTGTAAAATTTTACCGAAGTCTGGTAAACTTTTTACAGATGACTGTTTCACCAAAATCCGTTAAATTGGATTACCGAACGATCAGCTGTTGAGAATTCGGTAAAATTTTACAGATATCAGGCACAAATTAATTATGATATACTAAAATCACAGACAAACAGACATAACACATTGAACATTTTGCACTACAAATCATCGTCACTAAACAGAGAACAGACATCCAGGCTCGAAATTTTTTTCCCCAATTTACTGTGTAAACTTTTAAAAGCAAACTGTTGGAAAAACAACGCCTCCTAGTCTAGGTTTCACCAAACTAAAATTGACAGGCTATCAAATCTCATGGTGGGCAAGTGGCGCCATCAACATACGATTCACCAAAACAAACGGAAATGAACTGTAATTTTAAAATGGCAGTTAGAGAAATTTACACACGGTGGGCACTCCAGCTTGGATGTCTGTTCTCTGTGCCTACACTATCTGTTGAGTACACTATGATGGGTGATAAAGCTGAACAGATGGTGGTAGTGTGCTTAAGTCAAACGTAAGGAAATCTACTATGTTCATCACCTGTGGCGATACTAGCAACTAAGAAACATTTGAATTGACCATTCAATGCGTGATCGATGCAGAAACTGCAAGTGTTATGTCTGTTTGTCTGTGATAAAATCTTGATTTGTTTACATTTGAGACATGGTCAGGGGGTTGGTCGCTTTGCCACGTTGTGTTTGTGTTTCAGTGTGTCGGAAGGTATTTCGGAGTGTCGGGCGGTGTTTCTGTGTTGCAACTTCAAGACTACAATCGAAAATTTATGCTTATTGGCAACCATGGACCTTTTTGGCGTTTAATTCACGCACACTTATGCGTCACCTAAACCACATCAGTGCAAGCGAGAGGGAAACAAAACAGTGAGAAAACAAACAATCGATTCGTGTACGTGGTCATGTGGTGACAAATGTGTTTAAAGTGTGGCGGATTGTGTTTTTGAGGGTGTTAACACATGGTGGCGAGTGACTAACCCCCTTGACATAGGCTCTTTTCACATGTTTGGCTAGATGTGTTCTTCTGTTATCAAAATTGCGTTTAAGCGCGAATATTTAAATTTTTGCTCGCTGCATCATGCAAATCCGAACAGAGCTTAAAAATATCATATTCAATTCTCAAATTGCACCCTGACTGAGTTAAAATCTTAGTCATCACGCACTGTTCTTAGCGAACAAGTAAACACAAATTTGCCTTCATGAATCTCTTGTGCAAGATGAGCCAACTTGTTTTGTGTTGCTTTACTTTGATCATTCATTCGTTCCAGAAAGCAGTGAATGTACGTAAGTGCAAACAACTCATTCAATTTCAACGTTCTACCGTGAAGACGAAAGAACAGTCATTCATTTGGAGAATCAATGAAGTGAAAAAAACCAAAACTTCTCGAATCGATCCTGCAAATGCCTTTTCTCGAACAAATGCCGCACAAACTCTGTAGTGATTTCGGCCATTTGGCCTTTTGGGTTCCTTTGCCTTCAGCCATGTTTGGGAATACTTGAAATCCTGTGGCAAACAAAAAAATCACTCACGAACGCGAAAATGAATGACTGGTTACCAGAACATTCAGTCAAGCAACCAAAATCTCTTGAGGCTTGAATAGTCGTGTGCTTTGCTGTGGTGTGAATGAGTTGTGTGGAACACGAGGACAAAGGAATGACTGAGGATAGCAAAATAGTAAACACGAATATATTGCGTGACTGATAGAACGAAATGAAGGGAGCGAAAATTGTACCTACTGAATATTTTTTTTACTCATCGTTCACGACGGGTGTCATTTTTTTCGAGCTCTGAATCCGAACAACTTAAGGTAAAACTGGAGGGAGTCCTTTTTCCATATGATTTATAGGTTAGGTTAGTTATCACTTTGCGATTTTTTAGACTAAAAATCACAAAACAAAACAATCAACGCTAAAATTGCTAACCAATGGATGCTCCAGTGGAGCAAACAATTCTTGAAAATTTCACGCCTGAAGTCCAAATAGAACTTGAGGTTTGTGCTCAGAAAACTTCGAAGTGATGATTACAGATTCAAAAAACATTTGTCGAAAACCTGAATTTAGGGGAAATTGCAAGCCGTAAGCAGCAGCGATGACAAAAGGATTCACTTGCGGTTTCAAGCGGAAACTCAGCCTCTGGTAGTGCAAGCATTGGCTGGATGGCCAAGAAGAAAATATAAGTTTTTATGGCTCAGGAACTGCAGCGCATCGGCCCAAGTTAATCATCCCTCAAAGCATGACTCCCGACGAGATACCCCTCAAATTTTCGGTCAAAATATCACCGGGAATCAAAACAAAACAAAGAATCCAGTACCGCAAAGCGAAAGAATTGGGTTTCTTCATGGTGTACTTGGGATACTTAGGATTCAAAACCATTGAGCCAATTAGAAATCGCTAGTTTCCGTTTGATCGTTGATGGAAGTGCCATCTACAAGCTAAAAACGAGCCGGACTGACGGCTTGTGAGACGATAAACATGATAAGATGGCCAAATACAATTCCAGAAGCTGTTAACGACGATGCTGACGAAGTTCGATTGCGTTGTAATGGACGACGAAGCCTACGTCAAAGCAGACTTCGAACAACTAGCTGGGTAGGAATGGCTTAAAAAGCTAAATTTTCGTTGCACCCGGGACCGTCAGTCTGAAACTTTACGTGAACTAGTATCAGGAAATGCGCTTTGCAGCCTTTACTGATGTAAAGCGATTGTTGCGTTCTGTTGCGCGTGTTGTGTTGCGTGTTGCGTTCTGTTTTGGCCTTTATGAAAAAAAAAAAAAAAAGGTTACGTTCAGGCACAAGAACGCTAAGGCTTAGGTGAGAAATATTGGGCCATCGTCAAGCGGAACCTGAAGAAACCCAAAACAAGTATTGGAAGCGAGAAGCAGTTTTAGGCAAAGTGGTGACTGTACAGAATCTGACGGCAGGAGTTAAACGAAAGGACCGGCGATTCGGATTTGGCCAACCGGAAGCTTAGATGACTATTTTTCTTACTGTACTTAATACAAATTGGACTTCAAAGAGTAAATTAGTTCGGTTTTTTTTTCAATCAAATCAATTACGTTCATGCATCCTTTCTTGAACAAATTTTGACACTTTATTTGACAAACAATTGTGGTTCTTTTCTTCATGGTTGAAAAAGACAATTTTAAATACTTGCTTGGCATCACCCTTGAAACGTCCTTGAAATTTCTGTCTTAAAAAAAATCTACTGAATCTGAATCTGACCTTTTGATCGATAATGCCACGGCTCAATTCGTGTTCTACGTAGTTCTAACTCGACACAATCCGGAACATTATTTGCACGAACATCGCATGCCAACTCCGGGTTTATTGAAACTACTCCAACCGAACCGATATCATTGCATGCAAATAGCGTACTGCGAAGCCAGCCATGTTCGTCAATTTTCCAGCTCGGTTTTCGTCTAGGCAGGAAACTCCTAAGCACGGTGGGTGCTAATGATAATGACCTGCTGCAAGCGTCGTCTTATAAAATGGTTCCCTAAATGGCGTTGGCGCCGCTGAACTAGGATTCACATACCCTGACGACAACGACAAAGTCAGCAATGTGCGTGGGTACTGAAACTGTGAACGCATGTGGAAACGCGGTTAGAGGCCACTGGCCCAGATATGTTCGGGGTTGGAAGTGAGATTGCAATCGGTGTACCCTTGCCCCGACCAAATGTACGCCTAGCGAACCAACTAACCGCGGATTCGGAATGAGTGGGTGGGTTGTGATCGACTGACAAACTGCGATAAATTAGGTGCAAACATCGGCTTCAGCTTGATTGACGGGGGAAGGATAAAGTTGAGAAATGGTTATTGGCCAATCGATTGCCGTAGTATTTTCGGCTGCTATCACATGCTTTAATTTGCTGTCGTTTCTGTACGAACGTGCAAGCATCCTGTTGTTCACATTATCCGTCGACCATTAAGCGATTAGTTCCAGCAAAAGGCATTGGAAAATAACTACACTGTAGCGTCATCACAGTGGACTTTAGTTGGAAGGCCAAATCACAATTCAGAACCAATTCAATTCTATGATGAAACACCAAAAAAAAAATGTCATTGTTCGATATTTAGCTCTCCTACTTATATTAGTTACAGTCGTAGTGATATTACAGATCATAATAGGTCAAGGTAAACTGCGTAAACTAGGACGAAAATCTTTTACCTACTAATACTAACATCAATAATACAGGTGATGGTTTTCGGGTTGTCCAGTAAACACATGATCGCGTATGATGGCGGATTTGAGTGCAAAGTGAAGGCACAGTTTACATCGAACTAGAACACCTCCCGGTTGTTCTCATAGGCGCTATCAAATGCGATTCGATGGTTACTGGGTGGTTGTACATGCACTTTTCTATTGCGACAGCAAAAATGTTTCCTCTGCTATCGGAAATCTCTTCTTATCTTATTTTTGAATGGATGGAGAGGGTGGTGGTAAGGAACCACCTCGCCAAAGCAAACGTACTCACACAACATAAACATGCACACATTTCATCTCATTGTTGTCCGTGGCGATGAAGTCCGATCGTACTATCTACTGCCATGCTTCGACCGTTCGGTAACCGCTTTCCAGAGCTTCCGGATTTCACCCTCACGCAGATCTGGTGTCGTGAAGAAGAACAAATGGTCGGATGCGTTCAGTTTGTTTTCGATGATGGCATCTTTTTGGCTTTTGTCGAGCAGCATGCTGCCGGTAGGGGTTATGGTTGCGTTGATTCGCTGCGCTATCGTGCCCGTCATGTGAACGTCGTCGATCCAGAAGTACGGCTGCTGCTGAGCTTCTCGATACAGTTGGAATGCCACATCCGGGGTGTAGATTATCGAGTAACCGGGACAATGGCTCGGGTAGTACTTGTTCCGGTATTCCGGTACGCTGACGAACCATTTGGATCGATGGGTTCGTTTCACCGGCGCTCGCCGGATTTCCTGACAGAAAAGCAACCTTCGCCTTTGGGTAGTCGATTCGAGGATACCGTACAGTGTGGGAGTATTGACGAAGACGTCGTCATCTGCTTTCAGGATATATTTGGCTTCCGGGCAGTGATATGTGAACCATTTTAGTGCCATCACATGCTTGTAGGTCATATTCCGGTAGGCGTCCAGGAAGTTGCCCTGTACGATATCGTCGTACATGCGATTCTCCTGCTCTATCCGGTGCTGCAGGGTGCTGGAGTTGACTGCTCCGAGCAGGAAGACGAGCTTTGCTCGTGGATCATACTGTCCCCAGGTATCACGGATCGTATTGCGCTTGTACCAATTGTTTGGTGCCGAATGTACTAGTGCTAAAACTAACGGTGATCGTCGTTCGTCACTCTTAAGGCTATCACTTCGCATGCTTTCACGCTTGCTCTTTCGGCTATCGATACTACAGTTATTAAAGTTGATAGTGAATTTAAATTTTTTTAGATCTATTAAACTGGTATAATCGTCTTTTGGCAACCGTTCTACTACTGGATTGACTAATAATTGCATGGATGGCGCGCTGCTTTGGTTCCAACTCGCCGTCGCACTTGTTTCATCACCGGCTCCGGCCGCTCCGTTTGAGTAATAGTAGTAGCTGCTAGGTGGTGCTGCTGGTGCTGCTGCTTGAGGGTTGAGGTGCGTAAACGGGGGAACCGGTGGGCCTTGCATATAGGGTGGCACGATGCCAGTTGGTTCGCCGATGCCACCAATGCTGTCGGTTTCCTGAAACGACATGTGCCATATCGTAACTACCAGTGTCAGCACGATCAGAGCCCCAAATAGTGGACGACGCTCGAACATGACCCCGGGTCCAACAACGCCTGAACGGGCACTGTGGTGAAGCGACGGCGCTCTCGGTCTCGATCAGTGCCGGCTCGATTTTCCCATCTCGTGCGATTGACTGGGGAAGAAAAAGAGAGAAGAAAACATTTGCGTTAGGTCAAAATTGCGTATTACAGTGAGGGTTCAGTGTAAGAATCCGTCTTCAAAAGGCAAATAACTTGATAAAACAGTTGCTTTCTTACTGGCTACGGGGTTAAATGCTGAAACGTGACTCCGGTCGTAAACTTCCTAGCACGTTATCAGTTTTTTTTCTCGCGTAGTTGTTACATTTTTTTTCTTATCCACCACCATGTCGTCATTGCTTGAATTTGCATATTATTAGCATTCTAGCGAGCGGCATGTTGCGTGTGAATTTACTTTTCTTTGCTGCAAAGGCGCTCCGACATGACGGACCAGTGCGTGTGAGTGTTTGGAAGAAGCGAGGGCGCCTAACCTTCTACGAGAATCATAATTAATGCTGTTTGGAGAATGTGTTTCCCCGTAAATCTTGACCTACTCGCGATTGTTCTCAATCAAATTGCGTTTTAAACCTGTCATTCTCATTAATCCGATTCCCAGGATTTGTATTTTTCAATGAGAGCTTCAACTTTCAACTAATATTCCGATATTCCGTATTTCCCACAATGCATTGAGGGGGATGTAGTTTCAAGGTGGTATGAGGGTGAAGCTTTTCGCTCAACAAACTCTAGATTTGTTTCAAATCGACACGAACAGTAGTCAAATTGCTAACTACTCACGATTAGAGGCGCTTAGCGGACTTCGATCCGATACCACGATGGAATGATTGCACTGGTATAAAATGCTTGTTACGTTACATTTCGGGCACATACAAAAAATTACACATAGCAAGGGGGAGCACAATTCCGGGAGCGGACCAATTCCCAAAGTTTATGCCGCCGCTTATCTCAAATTGTAAAGGAGTTCGTGGGGCAATATCAAGCGGGATTCATGGGTGGACAAGATTTTCGCGATTCGGCAAGTGCTGCAGTAATGTCGCGAATATAACATGCCCACACACTATCTTTTCATCGATTTCAAATCAGCTTATGATACAATCGTTCGAGACCAGCTATGGCAGATTAAGCACGAATATGGATTTCCGGAAAATCTGACGCGGTTGGTCAAAGCAAGGATCGAGTGATGTGGTCGTCCGAGTATCAGGGACACTCTCGAGTCCCTACTGATGATACCCCGTTTGACATACGGACGTTTGGCATACGGATATTTGTCTGGATGGACGTATGGCATAAAGACGCTTGGCCGAATGTACGTTTAGCCGAATGGACGTTTGGCCTAATGGAGGGAGAAGATACTTTATAAGTATCTCACATAAGAATTTTATACCGGGAAAGAACTTGATTCAGAAGTTAGCTTTCGAATATAGGAATATGTATCTTCATAGAAGGCCCATGTGCAAAGAATCTAAGGAAGGTATTGTAGCGCTATGATAATGCGCCATGTATGATGAGTACTAAAGAAACCATTCGAAATAACACGCAGTAGTAAATTCATCGTTCTTAATTGGTGAACTCACAACCAGAGGGAAAGTTGTTCATGAGCTTCACTCATTACAATGTTCATTTAAATTAAATGAACTAGTTAAATGGAGAATGCTTGGTATGATGTACGATGTATGATATGTACTACCACTCATTGTAGCACGGAAACTAAGTCCGACAGCAATGGGCTCTCCTCGCTGTTAGACTTGATCAAGCTTTAATAACTACTGATTATTTGTTAAAGGCCAGCTGTTAACGTATTTAAATAGTAATAATTTGATTGCGCCGGAACAATCGGGATATCACGAAGGTCATTCTTGTGAAACAGCGTTAAATTTAGTTTTAACAAAATGGAAAGAAAATGTAGAGATCTGAATTGCGCTTTTGAAACGATTTCTCGACCCTTGTTGTTAGAATCAATAAAGCGCTTTGGATTTCCGGGTTCTGCATACAGATGGTTTGAAAGCTATTTGTCTGACAGAACTCAACGGACAGCTTTTAATGTTTCTGTTGCGAGCCCTGTGGAGAACAGCTTTGGCGTACCACAAGGGAGTGTATTAGGGCCCATTTTATTATATCTATATATTAATGACATGCGACGAGTCTTACGATTTTGTGATACTAATCTTTTTGCTGATGATACCGTGTTGTTCATTGCAACTAAAAGCCTTGAGGAGGCCGTTTCACATTTGAATGCAGATTTACGTTCTCTAAGCAGATGGTTAAAGTACAAACAATTGAAATTGAACATAAGTAAAACTAAATTCATGGTAATTTCGCGGAATCGAGATAACGAAGACGTCTCTGTTAAAATTGATGATGTGACAATTGATCGCGTTCGTGAGATTAAATATCTTGGCGTAATTATTGATGATAGATTAAAATTTGACTCTCACATTGACGATGTCATCAAGAAAATAGCCAAGAAGTACGGTATTCTCTGCCGATTGAAAAACGATTTAACTATTGCTAGTAAAATACAATTGTACAAATCTATCATCTCTCCTCACATTGAATTTTGCCCTTCCATTTTGTTTTTAGCTAATCAAACACAAATATCGAGATTACAGCGTCTGCAAAATAAGATAATGCGGTTGATCTTAAGATGTAACAGATTCACTTCCTCCTCTTTTTTGTTAGATGCCCTACAGTGGCTATCGGTGAAGCAGAGAGTTGTGTATTTGACAATGGTGTTCATTTTTAAAATAATTAACGGTTTGCTGCCTCGATATTCGTGTAGTCGAATTGAAAGAGGAAGTGATATTCAAAGATATAACACTAGAAACGCGGATGATGTTAGAACGCCACATTTTTTGTACGCAGCTTCACAAAATTCGTTGTTTTTCAAAGGTATAAATGTTTTCAATTCGATGCCTATACACATCAAACGTGCAGCAACACTAACAGATTTTAAGAGACAATGTATTTCACACATCAAAGCTGCCTTTTGAACAGCTACTCTGTTAACTTTTTACTCTTGACTAATTTTGTATCTTGACGATGTTATTACAACGGATAATTTTGAATGGTTTATTGTTAAATGTTTTATATTTGTCATGGGGCACACACAAACTATATTTTTCGCCTCGATGATGATGATGGATTTAGTTTTTATTTTGTTATTGTAATTTAAAGTAGTTTTTTTAATTTTTTGTGTAGACTTCAAAAGTTTGAGCCTCGCGCGTGGTATACAGGTATAAAGGACTTCTTTTTGAATTTACAAAAAAATATCGCTTGAGGAGATGCTATAAAATAGTAGTCGGTTGTCTGGCTGATTGTCGGGGAATTCCTTGTCAATTCAGTTGTGATTGAAAGTAAAAGTTTGACTAGGGTCGGTCCAGGATTTTTTCGGTTTGGAAATTTCCTCGATTTCCCTGATTGGGGATATCCTTGGTCAGCCCAAAGCTAAGGTGACGGTTCCATTAGTGTTGGAACCTCATTGACTCTGTAGCGGGCAGGATCGGATATTGGCTTGTCTTTTGATAATGTCCTTATACAGGATTCTGTGATTGAAATTGTAATAGGATTTTCTGATCGCAGGGATTACTTGCGAACATTTGTGGTTGATATCAATAGCTTTTCACAATTATATCGCTGTAAAGCAAATGAACAGTTTTGGAAGAAGTTTATATCTGTAGATGAAATCAATTCGTTTTTTGTTTTGCATAACTGGTTGAATTGTTTTTTGTAATTGTAATTGTAATTTCTCAGTCCCCACCCTGGCAGACCACTGTTCGCCCATCTGCGTTTGGGCTAGGCGAGAACCTATCAAGCCTACCCGTTGATATGCCCTGGACCATATAGCACACCGGGCTCTTCCACAAGCATGCGCCGGTTATTAACTAACCAGTCCCAACCAAGGTTGCGGCTTATCATTTTTGACTTATCCATATTCATTTGCCGATAGCTCTTCTCAGAAGCTCAATTTCAAAATATAATGTATGATGAACTTATGGTGCTTGAGTAGACCTACAACTTGGTCTAACAATACATAGCTCTATCTCTTATATCTGAGGAATAAGAGCGTATATTCGCAGTGATCTTCGCGATGAAATTCGCGGTGAAGATCACGCGATTATCATCGTGAAGATCACTGTGAATATACGCTCTCATGTCGAAGATATAGGAGTTAGAGCAATGTACCGTTAGACAAAGTTGTAGGTCTACTCATGCACTACAAGTTCATCATACATCATATTATCAAATCGACCCTATGAAAGGAGATATTGGTAAATGAATATGCCTGAGTCAAAAATGATAAGCCGCAACCCTGGTCCCAACAAGTGTTAGATTCATTACATAGAGGATAGTAGGAGGCAGAAAGTGAAGCAAGAGAGAGAGAGGGGCGTTAGAATGCTGAAACGAAAACGAAATAATGATTTAGTGATTATTTTAATTGATAAGTATGAATAGTTCTCATCTGTTTCTTCTCCTATTGGTTGTTGTTGCACTGATACAAGTGCAAGTTTGTCAACTTGCTCTTTGATTTCCACTACCGCTCGTATATTGTGCGGGACGCATTTACATACATGGAAAGATAGCAAACATAATAAAGATATTCGTTAGTGGTAACATATATAATACGCTTTCCTATCATGTGTTTGTATGAAAGTTAAATATTTTAATTTTAGTACCGATTTCCGATTTGAACCGATTTACACCAACAGTAAGGATGCTATTGGGGCCACTCACAAATTGTGATGGTGGTTTTTCATTGAGAAAACAAGGTTATTAATATTAAAGCATGAGAGCCAATTTCGATCATTTACACCAATAGTACAGACGCTGTTGCAATCACTCACAAAATGTAATAGTGATTGGCTGGCTCCTAGATATGTGGCCCAGCGAGTCTGGTGATCTAATAATATGGATCACAATTAATTATGATCCCCACCACCCGTCAACCACACGCGGCGAACCAACACATCTCACGGGGAAGCAGCATTATTGTTCTTCTTTGTTCACTTGATCACTCGCGCCACCGAACGATATTCCCGATAACAAAACATTGCGCAACACACCCTCGACACAAATATTTACAACCGATGCCCCAGGCAGGCTCCTTGATTTTCGCAAACTGTCAACATGAACAACTATAGTCTAAAAACCATTTCACAACTGAAACCGATATCTGGAATCCGATAAGCTGAACGTCCCACTTTGAATCACGATTGAAGGATTTCACGAAACATTCCGCGTCGATTGTCAACTTTATGCTTCATTTGATTTCCATGCTCATCTGTTTAGCACCAACCGGGGGAGACTTGGTCCTGTACCCAATGCTTTCCTTATCTCCAATCCGCTCAACAAATCGCAATGTTTTGTGATATAGTGGGCGGAATATTATAATTTGAGATAATTCAATACAGACGTCTTCCAAACTTGAAATATCGACAGGTAATCGGTGTGTAACCACCTGGTACCTCATAGCAAGATGCTTAGAGGCGGACCGGAAGTGTAGATGAGCTACCTCCCACACATAACTGGTTGAATAACTGAAATGCAAGAAATATTGTAAATTGTTAATGTGTAAAGTTCTGTGGATCCACGCATATGCATATTTTCGTTCGTTTTCAGCGATAGCAGCAATTCACCAAAAACGTGATTTTAGGTATCCTGAAAAAGTTTGTTAAATCTATTGAAATTTTACAGAACTAACATTTATACATTTTAATTAACTGTTGCCATATTTGTTGCTATTTGCTGCTTGATGTTGATTTTATAACAGCAATCCACTTTTATGTTTGCTGACCCAATAGTTATTGCTCCTGATTTAAGAGTTGCTCCTGAAACAGGGAAGATTCATTTGAAAGGGAATTAAAGACAAATGGACATCACAAACAATAAGTAATGTTAAAGTAATCTATGAAGCAAAATCAATAAAACAATATCATCATATATAATGATATTGTGAGTTATGACACAGTAATGACAAAAATTGAATTGTAAAATAAGACACTAGCCAAATGGCACACAGCGCTGCACGAATCAGATCAGCTCAGATTTAGTAAAATGTCCATTCGCAAACCGGAAATGAAAAATATATTCAGTATAAAGTGCAAAAGCCTACCACAGATTCCGTTGCAGCTTCTTGTATGCAAGACACTAGATCCTTTTAAATTATAAGGGGAGAAGAAAGGATCCAAATAATAATTGGACATATAAGACATAATAAATAAAAGTAAATATAACCTATTAGATAAAAATTATAGAATTATTTTAATGTTAATATATAAATCACGAGAACACATATAATAATAAAAATGGTAATAATGCTGGTAAAGATGAATGGTAATGAATAAACGATGTCATATAAGATAATATATATATAGTGAAGGGATATTATAAAATGAACTGCAAATTGCATGTGTACCTACTGCTGCTTTATTGCATTTGTAGTCAAACTTGCGCATCCATTATGAACTAGAAAACTTAAACAATGTATGACAGCCATTAGATAAAAATGAATTTTAAATGGTTAAATTTTTTACATTTTAATTTTATGATGACCTGAAAGACCTGAGAGATAAGAGAATGGAAAATTATGATATGATTTACAGGTCGCACCCCCTCACTTCAAACATTGGCCAGGCTACGCCAACCAGCGTCTCCATGTTTCAGCAGTCTTTTGTGATCATATGACTCGAGGAGGCTTGAGGTAGGAACTTATGAGGACCAGAGGTCGGTCGCTTACTTACCTTACCAATCAGACTAAGGCCGGCGTGGCCTCTGCTGTACACAGAAGTTGTCTCCATTCTATTCGGTCCATGGCTGTCAGTCACCAGCCTCGCTGTCTGCGGATGGTAGAGGCCGGTCGCACCCTCCTTAGATGTTTGTAACTCACCATTTGAAGACCCAAAGACGGCCATCGCGTTATCATCACAAACCGTAATGGGTTGAGTTAAGTGCAAAGTTCGGTAATTTTATGAAAATACCGAACAACTATGTTTGATTTCGTTAATTGTTAAATTATATCATATGAATCGGAAATAAACAACTACAATTGAAATTTGTGTTTAGCATAAGATTTTAAGTGTCCGGATTATTGTGGATACAGACCTTAATAAGTAATACTGCGGCTCACATGCCACATTAAATTAGTTTATTTCGACGCATCAACGCCCCTGCATGCCAGCACGTACCTAGCAATAATAACTCCTACATATTCCACGAATTTACCAGAAAACCTGGAAAACATCATTTGCAACTAAAACGAAGTGGAATTTATGGTATGGAAACTACCAGACGGCACTCATTATATCCGACAGCGATGGTTGTTGTAATGATGCTAAAAAATGCACAATGGCTTTTCCAATGAAATTACTTTTAATACGTATTGCAAATCGCGCTACTTTGTTTAAATAGCATTTTTCTCTTCTATAGAGCAAACATCATCAAACATGTCAATACTTCAACAGTTAATTAATTGGTTTAAACAACAATAGCCGGAATTGAAGCGTGTCGATTCGGCCTGAAAAACGAAAATCATGTTTGAATTTGTAATGCCGGCCTGAGTGAAATACTTAAACTAATGATGTATTTTTCACGACGGGAATTAGATAGAAAATCCCACGTTTGACTTTGTAAATTTCTGTCAAGCAAAAAAAAAGATCCTGTGTCTACAAACAGGTTCCAATTCAAACTCCCTGCATATATCGACCCATAGAATTTCTCTGTGTTACAGACATCGGAAAATAGAACCCTTTGATACAAGAATAGTTTTACTCGTAATAATTCATATGCGGACATCAAACAATACGTGTCGCTTTCAAAGAAACATACGAGAACTGAAAAGAAACAGCTTCAATAATTGAGTGGCAAATGTCATTTCATAAATTTTCACTCCCCACTCAAACGTATGATACGGTTCCGTGTCATCCTCCTTCTTTGGAAGAGAACGGTTCTGGTGGGAAGTTCTGCACATCAGCACAGCCGGCTTCAGTTGTTGAAAACCTTTACCCCATGTTCGATTGGCACTTTGTTATTAGTTGTTTTTTTTCACCTTTTTTTCTTCGTTCTAAATATGTATTTACATGTGGGGTTTTGCTGGACACCCAAAAGAAATTTGTATTTCTGTTGTTGTTCGTTTTTGAGAGAGCAGCAAACACCGAGGTTTGGAACTTTGTTTAGAAAAACAAATAAGTCACTTTGGAATAATTTAGTTAAACAAAATTATTTGTTATTAATTCTTGTCTTCAGTGTAAAATCTGCCATCGTTGGTAAGTTGTGTACCTCAATGATTCAGCAGATTGGCACCAATGGTGAAAGGGTTCTCAGTTATTGATAGCTTAAAGCAGAGTGAACGATGATAGTATAAACGCTCTTCCACGTGTAAAAGCCTCTGAATGTTTTATGCAAACCTCACATATATTTTATCCTTCGTACGATGAACTGGCATGTCTCTGTCATTACCCGAAATAAGATGGGTTCTTTCTTACATAACGTATTCTATTTGTAAGCAGAAATCACGTACCAGCAAAAATTTCGATTTGTTAATAGAAATATAATCAACCAATACATTATTACAGCGTCAAACTGTTCATTGGGGATAAACATCATTTCACCAACACTCAAATGAGCTGGAAAAGAAGGCCACCTTAAGAGACAGAACAGCTACCTTAAAAATTGGATTTTCGGATTGCCAACATTTGCATGAACAAGCATCAATCGTTGAAAATCAAAATCATCAAAGTCACAATTAGAGTTCAATTTTAGTAAACATTGGGACGCTCTCCCTTCAAATTTTCATTAGTGCATGAAATCGAATACATCGATGAACTCGTCTATAAATGAATGCTCAGTTGAATTTTTTATTCATGAACTGACAAAAATTTCGGAACGAAACCTGGTCATGGTCCTGCTTGTATGCAGATAAGGAGTCTAAGCGTATTTCGCTTAGTAAATTTAACTTATGATTCCTACTAAACATTTCGAGGTGATTCTACTTATACTTTTGGGTGAATGATGTTTAGAATTAATTGAAAACCTTGCCAGAACTTTGAATAAAAGAACTTATCACCTAGTGAACCCTCCTTACACTGAAAATAAAGTTTAGTTGATACTACGAAATCGTGCGTTGAACTCACCAGTGTATTTGTTGTTGATTTGTACCATGCATGAAGCTGGCTTCGTATGCAATGCCACATGCGCTATCAAAAGACCGAACCATTTTTACACGGAAAAAACCCGTACCCGGATCTGTCAACGGCAGTCATAAGTTCGAGAACAAGCAAAAATACACCGTGAACCGCATTACGTAATCGAGAACTAGTACGCCACAGCAGCAACACCAACAAGCTCGAGCGAGATAGAAGAGGAGCAGTGATTGGTGGAAAATTCATTCCGTGCATTATACGAATATGATGTTATCCAATCATTTTGCTGATTACAAGCCATACGAATGTTGCTTATAATGTATGAAACATGTGTTCATTGTGCGAAAACTGTCTTTACAAAACGAGCGTATGCGAGTTTAGGAAAACATATTTTGAGTGTAGAACTCTTTTATGAAGTTCACGTAAGGCTGATTATTTATCTATGATATCTTTTATTCAAATAGTGCAGTGAATTGAAAGAACGATTGTAAAATTTACGTGTTTTCACACATTTCATATAAAGTATATGGAGATACGAAATTACGGACTTCTACTCTGAACGTACTCTACGCTAAGAACGGAAAGCCTGATTGATGTGTGAACAATCTAACAACATTTATACGAAATTTAATAATGTTTATCAAAGTACCCGGGATTTTCCTGACTTTATTCCCGTATCTTCGATTTCGGATGATAAACATGTATGAAATTTTAAAGCACACCGCAGAAAAAAAAATGTATTGATAGAAACTAGTACTTATTATGGATTTTTGCCACAACAAATAGGTATGGATTTCATAAATTTGCCACAATGGACAGACCAAGGGGTTGTACGTAGATGTTACGTAGGACTACGTAGCAATGTGTCGTGAATTTTATTATTTTAAAGAGCCTGTATTAGAAAAGGGGCAACATTCATCGATTGGAAAAAGCGATTATTTGTCAAAGCTATGCAAAAGTCAGATTCGCCCCTTTCGCCCCTTTCGCAAATTTCTCCGTCGGGGAGCCGGTTTACTTGGTCACGGCTTTGGTTCACACGGAAACGGCGTGTTTGGCTAGCTCTCCCGGCAGCAGTAGTCGAAAAGCGGTTTGAATTTCCCGCAACTCCGATAGATTTGAGTCAATCTGGAACCTGCTTCAGCAGCCGGTAGATGTAGGTGCTGTACGTTTCATTCTTTCGAACGCTTCCGTCGGCGGATTGCTTGGTCTGGCCTTCTGGGCGTTGCCAACCTTCTTCGACGCTGCTGCAGTTGTTGCCTTATCGCTGCTGGAGCTGCTTGGTTTTGGGCTTTTGGGAGCCACCGTTGCCTTATGAACGGTGTGACACGCACGAAAATTTAAACTGAGATTTCCAGCAGAAACACTATGAAACGCGTCAAGTGCGCACTGTGGTCAGACGTAGAATTACGACGATGAGAGTGTCACTCGTCTCTTTTTACGTCCTATGCGACGATCATGCACAGTCGTTGAATATACAAATGCACACTCAAACGTGTCTATGACTCTGTCGTCCGTGTTAGGAAACAATCGTACAGATGGCCGTGATTGGTTGATTCTAGTTTTGACTGTGCTTTGCATTCATTAATTTTTCAATTGTAATTTTTTTAAATCAACAGTTTTTATTATTGAAATTGACTCCGATAGGTTGGTGCACACATTTTGGAAATGGATCTTCATGATAACTGTGTTATTAACGTTCAAAATTTAACCATATTTCATGACGCTCCAACTTCTCGCACTTGTAACGTGTACCCCAGTAGTGAAAGTTATAAGTTGTTCCTTATGAAAGTCGTGTTTATTTACCTGACGTGTTCTTGTTTTTTTTTTCAAACACTTTTGCCTTTTTTACTGACTTGTAACGGCATTTGACGTGATAACAAGCTATGGGAGTGCTAAGACAGCTTATGTACAAGATTTATTTCAGCAATGGACCAATTTCCGCCAGTCATCGTTATAGCTCAACCGCATTCAAACCAAACAATTTGATTTTTAAAACATGCATAGTGCCACACATTGCCACACTCAGTCTTGATAAAAGTCATGCTCGTTAGGGTCAAAACCGTGGATTTTCAGGCAACGTAACATTGACTTATCAAAAGTTCCAAGCGAAACTCAAATGATAACTCTTGACAACAAACGTAATCAGAAGAACGAAAGTTTACTTTTCAAAACGCTTTGATATTCATTTATGTAAATAGGTTCATTTTCAATATGAATTGAGGATCGAAGCGTGCTTTTGTCTAAGATGGAAGCAAATATTTCTTCTCCCGTCAAATTTTAGAATTTTACTTTGGTGTAACGTAAAGTATTATTGTTTATTATTTTCTACGGTTTTGAGTGGCTTATCTGAAGACACCTGCTGCAAAACTCGGACTGCGAAATGGAAATCAGTGAATCCGAAAAACAGTTACAGGCATGAGCAAAGTAAATGAAAAATTTATTAGACATGCAAGAAGACTTTTTCGTATAGCAGTCCATGTAGAATCGAGCGGCGAAGCGACACTTTCATGGGGTTCAAAGTGAGGTTAATCGCCCTGAACTGTTGGCAGATTGGTTAAATGGAGTTTGGGAACAATCGTCCCAGCCAGATTATTAACCAAGCAGTTCAGTGCATTCAATGAGTATATGATTTCTGTCGGTTCTCAGGCGACGAAGAAGTGAAAACATGTGTAAATTAGCTCCAGGAGGAATTGTCTTAAAGGCAAATCCCTTAAAAATGTATTTAAAAAACATGGAAGACGATAATAACTTTCGGAACACGGAAAGGAGACAAGTAACCAACTGCTACGTACTTTCTGACACAGCGGCGCGTTAAAATGGCATCCTAAAAATTAATACTGACAAGGTGATTGATACTACACATCCTATCGCACATTTCCATCAAACTGCCGACTCCAGATGTCTATGAAGGTTGCATGAGTTCTCAGCATCTTCTTAAGTAGACATCTAATCAACATTTGCCTCCCATCCCATGCCAATCATAAGGACCTGGCCAGGTGTTGTGCAAATAGATCGATGGATGAAGAGCTTGTCATACCCAAGACAGGTCTTCTAGCGCTCCCATCGTCTCTACAACAGCCAACCTAGGATGCTTCGGCTTAAGATCTTTTTTAAAACATGTTTGATACAAATTGTGATGACTGATTAAATAATGATACATAAAGTTGTATATTATAATAACGCAGTGTTGTCGAAGCAATCCAAGAAATCTGACATCTTCTCTTTCTCTACCCGTTCTTATATTTTCAGACATTCTTCTCTTTTCAGAGAGCGAGTAATGGCGCTATAACCATACGCCATAGAGAGCTAGGACTATAGTTAATGCTAAAATCCCAACCGTTTGAAGAGAAATGGAGCATCACTTAACCTTCTTAGACTAGATGCTCCCAACGACCATGTTTGAATAAATTTTGTTCTGTACACCAAACAGGGCATTCTGTTCAACTATTCTCTCCTACTATTCATTTCCTTTTTCCTTTGATATCTACTGACGGCTACGTGGGTTCCCCGTGTCTGCCTCAGGTAGATCCCAAAGCCTCCCTATCACCAACGGTTGCATGGACTTGGCTAGGTGAGCGATCGAGAAGCGTGAAGAAACGTATCAGTAACCGAAATCCGGTTGCGTTTCATGGTGACATGCAATGTCTTCGACGAATTATTCCTCATCGTAGCTCCATCCATGAGGTGTACAAACGTCAATGCTAATGCTAATGCTAATGCTAATGCTAAATTTCTAAATGGTAGAAATGAAATTCAATAAACCACAATGAATATCAATTATCCGTCGGGATACTAAAATATGCAATCAAGATTTCTATAGCTCCCACAATCGGTAGTACACTATTCACGTTGCAATTTAATAGGAATTTGAGCTAAGTAATATGAAATTTCTAATATTTTTGGGTTATTTGAAGTAACAGCATATTGATGTATATTGATTTTTTTTTTAAATTAGATAGTTGGCCATCTTGTGATGGAACCACTGGAATCTGTTGGTACAGGCAGCAGCATGCCTCGTGAATACCATTCGGATCAGGATTCAAATTCGCATGATAATAACAGATATTAGAAGAATCGCCACAAGAGATGATCTTCAGATTTCGTCTAATGATATTCATGCTTACCGTTTTATAATCAAAACAACAGTGACAACTGATTTTTGACTAGTACTTAGAGAAGGCTTCGTTCATCGCACCAAACAAAGTTCACTTGTCATAGAAGTGACAGATAGATGTACTCATTTGTTATGTTTATCTATGATTTGGTAACCATGAATTTCGGAAAAGTAAACGTCATCATTAGGCTGGAGTAAAATCACTTTTAACTACTAATGAATATTTGATGAAAACCCAAGGCACTGGCCACACTCTTTAGATTTCCACAGTCTTTAGATTTATGTTTCTGCAAACGTCCAATGAAGTTTCTTGTAAACTTTCTGAAATCCAAATTTCAAATGACAATTTGGTTAATGACTTAATCTGGACAATGACTGGTAAGTCTTCTGATAGAGGCGTCAATTAATGGATAAATGTGGATAATGTGTGAGATCATTCCATATTTTAAATTGATTTGATAACTATAAAATTTCTGACAATTCTGAACTGGATTCGACCTTAATTCACCCAAGCAAAAGTCCTTCAAAATCCTGAGCAGAATTCGATACATTACACTCGAGAACGATAAACTCAATGTCCTGAGACACACTTATCTCGTATAATTTGCACATAATCTTGATAGAGATTGAGCTTAAATATTACGAAAGATCGCCCTATCGTGTTGAGCGAAGCCAACTCTATATACCGAGCAAGATCAGTTAAGAATCTGAGAAAAATGTGCTATAAACTTCATTCAGTCCGAATCAAAAATGAGATTCGTTCGAAATATTGCGTAAAAATTGTTTGGAAAGCGGAGCAAATCTTGTTCGAAACGAAGATGCTCGTACTGAGTAAGGTCCATTTATAATCATTGGCAAGATTCGTTAAAAATTCTTACCAGGATTATTAAATATCCTAACTTATCTATGTCCCAAACTTTGGTACGAAATGTTCAGTTTATCGCAACACGATGCCATGAAGAATTCGGTCGGAATATTTCTTGATATTACTTTTAAACATTTTCAGGAAGCTTTCAAGAGCCTTTTCCTTGACCAGTAAAAATGTACATTTTTCGTAAAACCATCGCCTGCTGCGAGATGTTTAATATCGCAGTGCCGCTATTGTATGAAAAATACTTACTGGACTAGCCACGAGACATGAACAAATATTCCACGAAGGTACGTATATGGCACTAAGATCTTCCAACATTGATATCTCTCAAATGACAAATTAATTGCACGAACACATATTTTAGAGCTGTAGGGAATCTACTTAGTGACTTTTTTAAATGTTGTGATTGATTAGGTATTTCCAAAAAATTGAGATTAGATGAGAGCGTCATTATCCAGATAAAAAAACACTAAGTCCAAACTATAAGGTTAAAAGCTTGGTTCAAATAAACCGGAAGTGCAAAACGTACTTCAGGCTACTCCGGAATTTATCTCAATTAAAGTAGTTATTCATATTCAACCACTTCGTTCAGCCAAAATCATCGTCATCAACGGTTTTACCTATGTAACAAAACGCACTTGCAAGCATCCGGCAATTTCTAGCACCAATCCATGCATCCGAGTCCGGTGCATCTACGACATGTCAGGAACGTTCTCTATAATGCAGTTGAATATAACCCAATTCATTTCCCACCACCATTTATGGGGGTTCAATCGAAACCGACATCGCAATGCATCATCGAAGCGACGGAAGCATGTCCTTGGAGTTACGATGAGAGAATACCGACCCCAGATATTCTCGCGCAAATATATATATCGCTATACTATAGAGTTTATGGAAACTTTCAGTCATATGTTGCGACTAGGCGAAGGGAGAGTAAACAATAACGATCAATATGAGAGATATGATTTTTGCAACAGCACTCGTATCCTTCGTGTGCTGAAAAAAAAATCGGGTAGCCGCGGAACTTCCCCGGCCACTAACGACGATGAGTTCCGGAAGCATACACACATGATGTGGCTGGGAATGGATTTCCTTTGTTCGAAGTTTATAATATGGTTTCGTAAATTAAATTTTGCTTTTAGTATAATTGCTCATTGCACACGGAATCGAGTAACTTTTCAAAGAATCACACATATGGGTCGCTGTTTTGCAGACCGCGGTCAGCCGTCCCCTCCCAGTGAGTCGTAAGAAAGCAGTGTTTCCGTTAAGTGGAGTGCATGGTGTGGTTTGAACCAGGACATAAGTGTCCCATGGAGGTCGGCAGTAAGTTATTTTTTACAGAGAAAGGTGAGTGTTGTTTTTTCAAACTTTACTCGTGGCTAATGGGCAAATCATGTTTTGCTTGGAAAAATTTACTTCATTATCACGGGGGTCGGCTTGCCATACCAAATGAAGACTGAACATCAGCAACAATTTCCGGTGAGATCTATTTGATTACAACTAAATTTAAACAAAAAGTGCAAAAATTATATACTTTGATGACAGAAGTGTAAGTACAATTCAAATATTTAGGGCTTGTTGTAAGTGAAAGTTACCTCGGACTAAGCGTGAGTGTGCAAGCATTCCGAAATAGAAACAAACCGAGTTATCACAAGTCAAGTCCCGAGCAAAAACAGTTTACAAAATCCGACAATATTCAGTTGAAATGTAGGCATCTTGTTTTCATAAAAGCAAGCAAGCGGTTGGTGTTGGATTGTATACACACACACATAAGTATAATAGTAGGAAATAAGCATATCGACATTATATAACAGTAACAAGGATGCTAAGCTAGCAGTACCCTTACAACTCCGACCAACAACTTTATCCGACTATGGCCGCTCGATATTTTTATTTAAACTCAATACAATCCCCACCACTCGTGCCGCCGCATAGCTCTCAGCGGATGTTTCGACTCGACTGAAATCCCGAGCATCACACTTTTCTCCTGCAGAGCCAATGCAACTGGAAATCTTTTCAAACGGCAGGCGGGCCGCCACTGCCTATTGCTGATCCGTCCTGACTTCACAACAACTACCACTTGACTCTTTCAATGCCGTGTGCAGCTGCAATCTCGCCCAGCAACAAAAGGACGCTGACGTCTTTCCGTTATCGTAGCAGTTAATTGCAAGGAACAATGAGGAAAGAGACGGGCTGAGGCGAATTTCAATAGTGTCTTGCCGCCAAGTCCTTACGGTAGTAAGGGTGCATCCGAGCTGCTATTGCCATTTTCCTATTGTTCGAAAATGTTTGTTCTTTTACTGGGTTAAAGAGGAGGGCCCTTTCTCCCCTCATTGGACGTACCGGACGACTGAGAGGAACACAGCAGGTGGGTTGAATTCAATGCATTAGCGTTGAGGAAGCAAAACTGGTCACATGTTTCCTGGAAACAACTTGAGTTTGAGCAAACTTATACACAAGATTTATGGTATTTTCATTCATTCACTATTACTACTCTGTTAATATTTAAACATTTCAGTCGAATTTTACTCAATTTTGAGTTATTTTAAATTGTTGTGTGCATCATTTCTCATGTTACGTACGAAAGCTACTGGAAAAAGAAAATACCGGAAAACGAAGTTGGAAGCTTCCGACCGCCTGTAAAGTAAGTATATATGTTAAGAATCCCGCGGTATAATCTTTGTAGAGGATTACAGAATAAAGTCTGGTCCATTGAGAATCCGGACACATAAAACCACGTGTTTCTCGGAATTGATTTGACGTGGAAAAATTGTCAATTTTATCAAAACGAAGGTATGTTGTTTTAATTACCTGATGGCGTTCACACGAGCTCGTGGACTTTCCCAGAAATTCCCAGGAAGTCATCTGCCGAACAACTCAGCGGCCTCCTACGTCTGTGAGGCGTACTGAGTAGTTTTTCCAGTTATCTTCAACTCCCGCTTGATAATTTCCCCATACCTTACGATTGGCCAGAAATACGGCAGTTTGATGGATTGACCGAATCCACCATGGTTCCACTATTTTAGCATTTCCGTGCTGTAGTGGCAACTTGCCAAATCTGGCCAGAACTTCATTTAATTT
Source organism: Aedes japonicus (assembly GCA_034211315.2). Taxonomy (NCBI): domain Eukaryota; kingdom Metazoa; phylum Arthropoda; class Insecta; order Diptera; family Culicidae; genus Aedes; species Aedes japonicus. The sequence goes on from JASCZW010004733.1 coordinate 62,151, forward strand.
TTGTGAGCTTTAATAAAAAATAGTACAGTAACTATGGTCAAAAAGTACCGGCATTTTGTAATTTAAATAAACCGCTCTCGACCCATTCGGTTTTTTTGTCTTAAGTTGGTACATCTTTGAATTTCATCCGTCGAAAATGTTAGCGTGATGGAAACAATCATTGAGTTTGACAGCTATGAACATTTGACAATTGTATCACAAGAACAAGACAAGACATTTTGTTGCAGAAAGCCATTTGGGGAATCTGCTCTGTCGAGACCCAGAGCATACAAATGGTATAACGAGTTCAAAAGTGTTCGTGAAGGGGTCGAGGACTTGCCCATTCTGGACACACTGCAACATGGAATACCTACAAAATCGTCGGAGTCTTATAGTGATGGCTAGTGATCTCAAAATCTCATATGAAACCGTTATGTTGATATTTTGGGGATGCATCCCTAGTAGCACACATGTTGCCATTTAGTTGAGAAAACATAAATATGACTTGCTAAGTTATAATCAAGTTACAACAACTAATTATGATCGTAGTGTGCTACTTGGGAACGCTTGTTCCGAAAGAGCTGAATTTTGTACAAAAACACAATCAAAAAAGGTTGTTGAAGACATGATTTCCGAGGACTTACAGGATTCAACCTTCATGAAACGTATCATAACGGCCCAGACTTTATACTTTCCTTCAAACCAAAATGCCCTTCGGGGAAAGAGACTCGAGTCCATTGACGCTATAAAAGATAATGCGAACAGCTGTTTTTACTATTTGTACAAACTGGTACAAATCTGAAATCTGTCTAATGTTTAAATTATTTACTAGACATCGCACGAATTCAGCATAGGGCTTACCAATCCGAACAATACTGCCAAACCAGCCCTTTTATCCAACACCCCCCCCCCCCCATTAATTTCTCGTGGACGGTGTTCTTGGATCTGCATTCGGACGAGGCCGGCTTCGGTATTTCCTTAGTCTTGGATCACCAGTTTTTACACATTGAGGATGTATGTTAGTCCCAAGCATCATCTGCTGGTTCTTTGTGTAATGGTCTGATCTGGCTCAGGCGAAGTAGCAACCTCCTGCTTTCAATCATGTCCATATTAAGGCTCTCTTACAAAATGTGTAATGCAATCAGCGACCTTAACAAGTTTCCGCATTTATGCCTTTGTCAGGGCCCAAAAAGTTTCGATTGGTCTTGCCTAGGGACAGTTTGACGGATTCATCTCCTTGGGCACGAATTTGACACCGTTGGCTTTGTACTAGGCTTATGTGTCTTTCGTGCAACAGATGCCGTATCCGGCAAAAAAACAGTACCGTATAATGATGTTTTCGGATCATGGGGAGCGGAAGCGGCTTCAAGCATTCCCGAACTTAAACATCAGCCGTCATTGTACCGGTTGTTGCACATGAATATCAAAACATTTCACATCCTATATAACTTTACAGCATCAAAATCCTTAATCTTTAATACATGGCCCACTTAGTGATGGAACAAACTCTTTTGCTTATTGCATGAAACGATCTCGGTTTGGAGACAGTCACCATGCAAGGGAAGCGTAGTGGTCCGCGTCCAAGCTAGCTTAAGGGATGAACCGTACATAGAAACCTTGACGACGACTCGGAAGTCTCAAGGTAAACACCGGAGTGGAACTGCCAACCTTCAGCTCCATCAGCAGACCCAGACATATTCGATTGAGATTTTAGTAAAAAATATGATGCCGACCGTAGTACAGTGCAGCGAATTCACTATCTTAAAGTCTTATAGGCACAGTTCTTACGGCGCCAGTAGGCAACTCAATCGACCACTCAAGCAGAATACTATAACCCGTGCTCAAAAGCGATATGCCAACCTTCTAACCAAGTCCAGTGGATGCATACTTATGGATGATGAAACCTATGTTAAGGCCGACTTCGGACAACTTTCACGACCCAAGTTTTACAAGGCGAAGGCTCGGGGACATGTCCCTGTCAAATTCAAATTTGTTTTTGGGGATAAATTCGATCTGGCAGGGAATTTGCAGCTACAGCCAGAAGATGAAGGTTTTCTTCACTGAGAAAATGAGGAACTTGGAGGTTTACAAAACTGAATGCTTCCTGAAGTGAATTCTGCCCTTCCTCAAGTCGCATATGGTGCGGTGACATTTTGAGACTTGTGAGTGGCCCCAACTCGATATTTTAATGAATTCTTGTATTCCATCCACACTTGTGAGTTACCCCAACAGCATTCTCACGGTTGGTTTAAATCGGTCCTCAAACTTGATGTTTTAATGTAGTTTTGAGTTCTACTGAAACCAATCACCCACACTTGTGAGTGGCCCAGCAGCATCCTTACGGTTGGTTTACATCGGTTCTCAAATTCGATGTTTTAGTGTTTATTTGTATTCCATTGAAATAAACCACGCACACTTGTGAATGGCTCCAACAGTATTCTTACTGTTGGTTTAAATTGGTTCTCAAACTCGATGTTCTAATGTATAATTTTTAAATTCTACTGATTTAAACCACCCACACTTACGAGTGGCCCCAACAGCATCCATACTGTTGGTTTAAATCGGTGTCCTTATTTGAATAATTTTAATGTGTATCTCTGTACAGAAAATAACCTGGGAACATAGTTGAATATCTGATTCGTTGCCGATGTTAGTTGAATTTTGCACACCGTTTTTAATAACGGATCCTGCTGCAAACCCAACCATTTTATCCAACATCACAGTGATATCTCGTGGAAGTGCAGAGGAATTTTCGGTTTCCTTCAATGCGAGTATCGGGTCAACATATTCCTACCTATTCTTTACTTGACCTGTATTATGTTAGGGATCACACATTGAGGATGTATGCTAGGCCCAAGCATCATCTGCTGGTTCCCTGTGCAGTAACAGCTGATCAGGCAATAACCTCAGGCGGTCAATCATGCTCATGAAATCTACTGGGCAATTATGAAGAGAAACCCTAAGGTGAAAGGTATAGTCATCAAAACGGCAGCTCAGATGAAAAATTGGTAGGGCGAAATCGTCAAAACAGTGGGTGACAAAGTTGCGCACCGCTTGATAAGTCGTATTAGGGGAAAGTTCCTGAATTACTTCGAAACCGTGGCAAATAATTCGCTTCGTAACGAATCATATGTGACCCCAAAAGGAAAATGGCTGTATAAAATAACAGACAGAATAAAAGTGTACACTGTCTAGGAAAATTTGTTCTACATACATTTTTCTATCTGAAATAAAAAAACATGACTTTAAGGCCTTATTGACGATCTAGAGCATCCTGAATATGAAGAAGTTCATAAAGAGAAACGAAATGCCTTAATAATAGTGTAAAGGGTTGTTTTAGAATACATCATTGAGATCAGTGTATGATGAAGGATGATCTCATTATCATTATGAGATAAAATGGGATGACCTAGGTCATCCAAACTATCCTTGAGTTCAAAAAATAAGATCTACAGTTGCAATAGTAGGTTTTTGGAGTATGCAAAGGGAAAATATGTATTTAAAAGTATTCATGGAATAGTGTGGAAGGTCAAGAGACTTAAAACGACAATCTTGGGATTGACATAAGATAAACAGTTGTAACAGTAGTCTTTTTTTGGCTATATAAGGTGACGATATGTCCCTTGCGCTGAACTGGCCGGCTTGACGTGCCGCAAGGGCTCAGTAGGGATTCCAGGACCCGAAGCTAAGAGTCAGTTCCATTGTGGTTATATCACATCAATTATTTTTTCCACTATAGCAGCAGCACATCGATATTTTTTTTTTTTTTTTTTTTAAAAAAAAGACCGTGCGTAGCGTAGTTGCTACTCCGTTACCGATCAGAACTAGTGTAATTGCACAGAGAACCACATAGATGGAGCTTGGGAGTAGCTTTGCATCTTCAAAGTACAAGTTCACTAATTCTATTTATAGAACAGTACCGGCGCCGGCCACGTCCTCACGGTCTTTGGGGAGGGGGGAAGGATGATTAGTTTGACAATCGTTGGTTAGAGACCGTGTTTACCTCTGCGTCTCCACAATTCAAGCAAAACAATGCATTAGGTCCTAAGTAACATTGAGAGATTCTCTTCGTCGACTTTCTCTTTGGTTAATAGCTTATCTATTGAACGATTTGCTGGTGTTTTCAACGTATTAAATCACTAATCACACTTCATACTACCGTACTGTATGTTGAAAATAGTTGAACATATTTTTACAAAGTCGTAGGAACCCAAAGAGAAAGTCGACAAAGAGAGTCTCTCAATGTTACTTAGGACCTAATGCATTGTTTTGCTTGAATTGTCAAGGAAAGGATAGTTTTTGTGTTAGTGAGGCAGGTTATTTTTAGATCATGGATTCACTGTGGTAAGTGATGCGATCAATGAAAGCGCAGTAGACTGCTTTTTATTTAAAATCTAGTGTTGATAGAAAGAGGCAAGTGACAAATGACAAGGAAGGGGACGGGCCTGGGATTGAACTCCCGACCATCTGCTCAGTAAGCAGAACGGATAACCACTGAGCTATCCAGCCACGTCTATAGCAGCAGCACATCGATATTGTAGATATACTATTATTTATGCGGTATATAATTTCAGGTCATCCATGGAACTCACAAGTATTTTAAAATAATTTTAAATATATTTTTTTATCGGTGGTTATGATAATTTATCCTTAGATAAATTATCATAACCACCGATAAAAAAAAACATATTAGTAGTTAGTAGTGCATGAGCGGGCCCGTCTACAATTGCAGCAGGATCACAATCCGTAGATATGTGAATACAATTAAATTTGGTATTATCATTTTATACTATAACATCCCTTCGCTATTTTATCTATATTCTATACCATTTTCACTGAAAAAAAATGTAGGAGGCATTATGTACGACAAATTCTACTCAAAAATGCATTTTCCTTATTCACGAAAACTATATAAATTATAATCATTGCTTTCCTATTTCACAGAATCATTTATTGATCCCTACCAATATGAGTTATCGGATTTTTTTGTCTGGTTTTATTTAATCTACGTTTTTGGCTTTTTTGCAGTAACAAACCAGTGGATAACAGATATTATACTTGCGCTTATTATGTTATTTGACTATAACTGTGAAAACAAATTCAAATCTTAATAGATATTAATTTAATCGAAGCTGCAACAACGGAAGTCTTTCGATGAGTAGATGACCAGCTAAGTTACGGATATATATTATACTATAGTTTACTGGCTTGCCCATATTTCAGCGAGAGTGACGCGCCCTTCTTAACAAGCCATTCCGTAGAAAGCTTAATAAGTATGGCGAATTGGATTATTCGATTTGTTGGATCGTATCGTTGGAAGGAGAATCTTATGTTCCCGCGGGTTTCGCGTAAGTGTCTCTGCTTACGGGTCCGCCCCACCGTTTTTGGCCCTTCATACAGCGTTACTGTGAATGCAACCCGGTAACTCAATTTGATCTTGCTATTAAGTGGAGCTGCATACATGACAAGGTCGTAGAAGGGATGGTGGCTACCTTACATACATACATAAAGGGCGATACGGTCAAAATTTGGTCAATATCAACTTGACGTATTTCTTTCAATTTTGCATTTAAAAAACCTGAACACCCCTCATTTTGAAGGTGTGTGTGTTTAGAATGTTGTTAATATTTTGATTTTGGAATTCACTCTTCAGTTGTCAAAATGCCGTCCAAGCAAGAAGAGCAGCGTATCAAAATTTTGCTCGCGCATCGCGAAAATCCGAGCTACTCGCACGCAAAGTTGGCTAAATCGCTAAAAGTTGCCAAATCAACCGTTACAAATGTAATTAAAGTGTTTGGGGAACGTTTGTCGACAGCCAGGAAGTCTGGATCGGGGGAAAATCGAAAACCGGAAGCCGCTGAGACGACAAAGAGAGTTGCCGGTAATTTCAAGCGAAACCCTAACCTATCTCTCCGAGATGCCGCAAATAAGCTGGGTGTATGGTCTACAACCGTGCATCGAGCCAAAAAACGAGCCGGACTATCGACTTACAAAAGCAGCATTTTCATAGCTTCCGGGACTGTCAACCAAGAAATTTACGTGAAAGAGTGTTTGAATAAACGTCTGCTGCCTTTCCTGAAGAAACACGGTTGTTCCGTACTGTTTTGGCCGGATTTGGCATCTTGCCATTACGGTAAAAAGGCCATGGAGTGGTACGCCGCCAACAACGTGCAGGTGGTTCCCAAGGACAAGAACCCTCCCAACACGCCAGAGCTCCGCCCAATTGAGAAATACTGGGCTATTGTCAAGCGGAACCTAAAGAAGACCAAAAAAACTACTAAGGACGAGCAGCAGTTCAAGGCAAACTGGCTTTCTGCGGCGAAGAAGGTGGACAAGGTGGGTGTACAAAATCTGATGGCAGGGGTCAAGCGTAAGGCCCGGCAATTCGGATTTGGAAAAGCGGAAGCCTAACTGAATATTTTTCCTGAATTTTATACTAATTGAACTTGAAAAAGAAATTTAATTTGATTTTTTAAATAAACGATTTCACCTATTTACACGCGTTTTCCCTTGACCAAATTTTGACCGTATCACCCTTTACATACATATAAGGTGACGATAAGTATTAAAACATATCCAATTAATCTTCTGGAAGATCAACAGTCATTACTTTAAAACTTTGTGATCCTCTAGGTAATCCGAAATGTCCCGGAGTTTAGAAATTGAAATCTACGGTAGTAACAGTAACTTTTTGGAGGACAATTTCGCTCCAAAATTTCAAACTAAGGCTGAAAATGTATATTTCCAGCTAAATTCGCATTCTGGACCACTGTGCACTGGCCACCAACGGATGGGAATGTGCAACGGCTAGATGAGATAAAAAGAAATTCCAATCAAACGGCCTCTTTAGCTGGGAAAATTGAAATGATCATCCTTTAAAAGGACGGATTATAGATGAGGAGCTGGAATTTCAGCGTTCTTCTTGGTCATCTGCGAAAGCAGTTTATTTACACTGATAGGCAAAATAAAGTGCCCACCTCTTCGTTTTCTCAATTTCTCTCATTTACTTGGTTCAAATTAAAGTAAACACAGCGTAGTTTATTTTCTTATTTTATTTTTTATATTCTTTTTAAGTTTCACTTATGGAATACTGAAAAAAAGGAGATTTACTTTAAAAAAAAAATCAATTTGTGTTGAAAAAAAAACAGTGACAAAATAAAGTGCCCACTACAAAAATCGTGTCCATAAGTTTCCATTGGAAGACCGCTCGATTATTTATGTTTTGATATTTTGGCATGTTTTGAAGCAAATGGCTCAACCTGGTGCATTTGTATACGTGATCGCATTTGATTCAATTGAAAAAAAAAAATGGATAACGCAGTGCTTTCGAAAGCAATTCCCTTGTGTATCCGAAAATTGGTCGTTCGTGATGTGCAAAACGGTGAATCGCACCGGGCTGTCGCTAAGAAGTACAGTATCAGTAAGGCAGCGGTTGGCAAAATTTTTCTGAAGCTTAAAACGTTTGCATCTGTGGTGGATCGCCCTGGCAGAGGCAGGAAGCGGAAAACGGATGCGAGAACGGACACCAAGATCATGCGCGAAGTCAAGAAGAACCCGACGGTAACTGTCCGCGAGATCCAGGAAACCCTTCAGTTATCAGTTTCTGGTCAAACTGTTCGTCGCCGTCTCGTAGCACAGGGGTTAAATAGCAAACTTGCCCGGAAGCGCCCATTTATCAGCAAGTCAAACAAAGCCAAACGGCTTAAGTTTGCTAAGGAGCATGCTGATAAGCCCCTAGAGTTCTGGAAAACGGTTCTCTGGACGGACGAATCAAAATTCGAGCTGTTTAACCGAAAGCGGCGGGTTCGTGTTTGGTGCAGATCGGGAGAGGAGCTTCAGAAGCGCCACATCCAAGGCACGGTGAAGCATGGAGGAGAAAATGTGATGGTCTGGGGGTATTTTTCGTGGGGTGGAGTGGGAAGCATTGTGAAAATCGACAGGATAATGACGGCAGATTCTTACATCAACATCCTGCGAGAAAATCTGGAGGTTTCGCTGATCCAGACGGACCTTGAAGAGAAGTTTGTATTCCAGCAGGACAACGACCCGAAGCATACTGCCAAGAAGACCAAGTCTTTCTTCCGTCTTGTCGGATCAAACCGCTGGAATGGCCTCCACAAAGCCCGGACCTCAATCCCATCGAGAATTTGTGGGCGATTCTCGATGCCAGGGTTGACAAAACTGGTGTTACCAATAAAAATAACTATTTTGAAGCCCTGGAGCGCGCCTGGGAAGAGCTAGATCCACAGCACCTAAAGAACCTGGTCGAGAGCATGTCGAAGCGCCTGCAGGAGGTCCTGAAGGCCATAGGAGGACACATCAATTATTGAAATGCTTTTATTTTACTTTAATTTATGTTTTCTGTAGCCTAAATGAAGTGGGCACTTTATTTTGTCACAGTTTTTTATTTTCAACACAAATTGATTTTTTTTTCTTTAAGTAAAACTCCTTTTTTTCAGTATTTCATAAGTGAAACTTAAAAAGAATATAAAAAATAAGATAATAAATAAAAATACACTGTGTTTACTTTAATTTGAACCAAGTAAATGAGAAAAATTGAAAAAACGATGAGGTGGGCACTTTATTTTGCCTATCAGTGTATCTCTGGCTGACGGCTGCTATTACTTAGCGAGCGAATTCCTTCAAATTTCACTAAAAAGCTTATAATTTGACAGGTTGGCCTATTTCGTCGGCGAGTTAAAGACGATATTAAACTTTTTTTTTAAAGTTTGTGGGTGAATTGTTAGTTAAAATTTTCCTAGTTTTTTAAATACAAACGTTCTACTAATATGCTTGTAGAAGTATTCAAAAAAAAGTGAACTGAAAACAAATTGCTGTCAAAATATTCCAGAACCGACCACTGTGTCGGACAAAAAGAAGGATATCGATCCTAAATTAACAGGGATTTGTTCTTCGTAAGAAAGTTAGTTGATCGTAATAATAAAGAAAGTAAATTCTCTCGTGTGTACTTGATGGGGTAGGGAAAGTAAACTTTTTTATACTATGCTTTCTACGCTTTGTTTTACACGTCCACAACGATAGAACTCCTATCACACATCAGGAATTCATATTCTAATGATGTAGAAGGAGATGTTCGCTCATCACCATGAGGCACCAAGAGTGAACAACAATGTTTTTGGCTAGAATGAAAGATATGAAGAGAAAGTTTTGATAGTTCCGCTAGTGTGCGGCAGGATTGGAAATGTAACAGATGTTTTTTTAGGAAAATTGAGCGAAAAGGGCATGTATACAGTGGTACTCGAACCAAGGACATTTTTGCCTAACATCCCACTGCGGGGTAGGTTGAAGGAGCACGGACTAAGTCCGCCACCTCAACAGGCTTTCTCTTCATATCTTTCATTCTAGCCAAAAACATTGTTGTTCACTCTTGGTGACTCATGGTGATGAGCGAACATCTCCTTCTACATCATAATCGTTACTCCTCGCACGGAGAATCTATAACATAACAATTAATGTATGCATATTCTAATGTTTGTGTCCCCGTTTAAGTACCTCAATGAATCTTTAATATCAAATACCCTTCTACATATGTAGAAAAAGCAAACTTTCCTTTGGAGAGAAAGGGAAGAGAGGAGTTAAGACGATTTTACTCTTACGTTTTTGCGATATTATTCACTGAAACCTTAAAACAAAGATCGAGCAAAATATACGTCCAGAAAAACACCCCTGTCCATACGATCTGAACAGTTGAACCCCCTTTCACCTTCATTACTAATTCATTATTGAACGTTCTACCATAATAGACTCTCTAAAAGTATCCTGAAACAACACCCGAGCAATCCTCAGACAATTCCGTTTAACCTTTCGTCAGCAATTATCACCACGCTAAACCGCGGTAAAACGGGCTAATATATCGTCGTTTTATTTATTCCAGGCACAAGCCTCGTCGCCGTTTGTTCGCCTCGTCACGACACAGAGCCACAGCAGTAGTTGTCCAAGGATTGTTTAGTGAACGCTTTTTTATCCTTCTGCTTTGGCACACCAAGTCCGAGCCAATCCATTTTTCTAGTTGTCATATGTCTGTATGAAAGCTAAGCCGCATTTTGAAATATGTACCTCCCATGGTCAACGTAGATCCGCAGAGGATTACTTGCGACTTTCACGGATGAGCTTCAAACTACTTTTCTCGAATGTATAATTCTTCACATGTCTTTTGTGAGTCCTTTCTGTATGTTTTATCGTTTCTGGAGGAACCTTAAACGTATTTATGCAACAAAGTTGTCGCCATATGATGTTTGCGCGTAAAATTGACCGTTTTGTTCTGCAAGAAATTTAGGTCCGAGTCTATACTCGAAGGCGCCGGTAATAGATTTGCGTGCAATCGACTCTCATTCACAAATCATATCACGCAACACTATGGACTATATAAGTACCGGGGCCTACTGCGTGATTACACTTGACTTGACCGGGGCTTATCTATAGTAACAGTAGTACCGCTTTCGGGTGGGTAATTCCTTTCGTGACCATTTAATGCTCGGCCAGTGCTCCGTTCCCCATTAGAATGATATCACATAAGACTTCACTGCAATTGTCAGTGCAATACGGTGCAGCTCAGGAATAGAATAGCAAGGGCCAGCGGAAAAGGTCGTCTAGACGATGACGCCGACAGTGGCGGTGGAAGGTAAATGGTGAAATTGAGGCATGTGCAAGAACGACAATGCAAATGCAACTAATGATAATGTATGTAGCCGGGTGGAACCGAAGCTCATGATAAAATAAGATTAGCGGGAGTGTTAGCTTGAAAAAGATAAAATGTGATACATAATGTTGTTGTCGCACTCGATAATTGAAATGTGGAATCAACTAGAAATCCTGCGGTTTTAAGGACTCTAAAAATCCGAATAAAAAATCTATTTTCTCTCGTGTTACTTCATTTGTTTTAAAATGAATTTTGTCAAAATATCTAACACACTCATAATGATCAACCGGTTCGAAAATTATGTGTTTGTTTTGACTGCGATTTACTGATAATAGTCAAAGCTCATAAGCCTATCCTCTTCATAGGGGACAAAGGCCTCTCAAAACTAGGTCCGCCAAAGTACAGTGGGGGGTTCGATTCACAATCCGGTCGAGAAGATTTGACATCTTTTCAACCCCCAAATCAGTAACTAAGGAAGTGCATCTTGAACACAAAGCTGAGAGCCAGCTGAACGCTTCCAACTAAAGAGTAGAAGTCTAAACAGAAGAAGAAATATTATCTCATCGGAATTACGCGATAAGCAAGCCGCTAGAACGCCGGCGTTGTAAGACTAACCAAGCTCGGAGAAGCGGATTCGACTGTTGACTAAGACCCAAAAGGGCATTGAGAGTTACTAGGAAATAATATGAAATGAGATTTTTTTTTCTTATTGTGACGTAGAACTGCGTCCACTAAGTTGAGCTTTTGTGGAACTGTTTACTATTCGAATCTTATAGGTAGATCACCATTTGTCAAATGAAAAGCCTTTGGTTCGGTCACTCAAAAGAAATTCAACTTTGCGCTAGTATAAAGCATCAAAACTGCAGTAGGTTTAAAGTACATTCAAGCCGTGGGGATTCCATTAATGACATGTTTATCAACAAACTGATAACAAGGAGGCAGCTCGTAAGCTGCAAATTTCATGCTTGGCTTAGCCAAAAAAGAGATATGATTAGGTTCGTTTGGCATGGAATTCAGCCCCATGCCTATAGAAAAAAACTTCCTGTTGTCTGATTTGCATTGTCTTGTTTTTGAATTCTTGAACTTTAGTGTAAACAAAAGTGACTCGCCTTGTTATATTCGATATAATTATGAGAACCTACACATTTGAAGCAATTGACAATAAAGTGGCCCCTCCTTGCAGCAATCATTTCTTTCGATGGATAATTTTCCAAATGAGGTTGAGGATTTGATCACTGCTCTGCAGTGGAATTGTCGAAGTCTTGTTCCTAAATTGGAATCTTTCAAATTTCTAGCTGACAATACCGGTTGTGACGCATTCACTCTTTGTGAAACGTGGCTCTTTTCCGAAATTAATCTTCCTTTTCATGATTTCAATATTATTCGTCTTGATCGTGAGGATTCGCGTGGAGGAGTAGTACTTTTGGGGATCAAAAAGTGCTACTACTTCTATAGAGTGAGTTTTCCTCCTAATCCAGGTATTGAAGTTGTCGCATGTCAGCCTTTGCATTGCTTCCTTTAATATTCCTCCTAGAACCTCAATAAACCAAAAACAACTTTCAGATATTTGTTCGGTCCTTCCTACACCACGGTTGCTCATGGGAGATTTTAACTCTTACGGCACAGGCTGGGGAGAACTGTACGATGACAACCGGTCTTCCCTGTTATATGACCTCTGTGACAACTTCAATATGCCAGTTCTTAACAAAGGAGAAGTAACACGTTTGGCTGGTCCATCCTCAGTTGGCAGTAGATTAGACCTCACACTTTGCTCGAATTCATTATCGTTGGATTGCACATGGAATGTGATTCAAGATCCCACGGTAGTGATCACTTGCCCATACACATTTCGATTGTCACCGGGTTCAATCCATCGGAATCCATCAACGTCGCGTATGATCTTACCCGTTACATCGATTGGTCAAAGTTCAGGACAGCAGTAGATGAAGCCGTAACGACGGTAGAAGAGCTTCCACCGCTGGAAGAATATAACTTCCTCTCCAACCTGATCTAAGACAGCGCGCTTCAAGCTCAATCTCGACCAGTTTCTGGAGGTCATCTCGCAGGAAACCTCCTACTCCATGGTGGGATCAGCAATGCACCGAGGTTTACCGTAAAAAGTCCGACGCGTTTAAAGTTTTCTGTAGACGTGGAACACCTGAGCACTTTGAAAGGTACACGGCTCTCGAAGCCTCATCAAGGTCAAGAAACGCGGATACTGGCGAAGATTCGTGGACGGGCTATCGCGCGAAACGTCGATAAGTACTCTTTGGAACACGGCGCGAAGATTGCGTAACCGAACTACGAATAACGAGAGCGAGGAGTAGTCGGACCAATGGATCCTCAAGTTCGCACGAAAAGTTTGTCCAGATTCTGCGCCGGCACGGATGATTCCTCGCGAAACCGAAAATTCGATAGACCTTTTTCAATGGTAGAGTTCTCTCTCGCACTCCTTTCGTGTGGCAATACGGCTCCAGGGGCTGACAGGATCAAGTTCAACTTGCTTAAGAACCTCCCAGACGTCGCTAAGAGGCGCATGTTGAACTTGTTTAATCAGTTCCTGAAACTTAACATTGTACCGGATGATTGGAGACGGGTGAGGGGTAAACCTGCGTCCGACCACAACTCCTATCGACCCATCGCGATGTTATCTTGTATTCGAAAGTTGTTGGAGAAAATGATCCTCGTCCGTCTGGACAAATGGGTTGAGACGAACAATCTGCTTTCAGATACTCAATATGGTTTCCGTAGGGGTAAGGGAACGAACGACTGTCTCGCGTTGCTTTCCACGGTTATTCAGTTAGCTTTTGCTAAAAAAGAGCAAATGGTTTCTGTATTCTTAGATATCAAGGGGGCTTTTGATTCAGTATCAGTTGAAGTTCTTTCAGATAAACTCCACGCTTGTGGCTTTTCACCATTAATGAGCAATTTTTTGTACAATTTGCTGTCAGAGAAACATATGACCTTCTCTCATGGAACCTCCACAGCTTCCCGATTTAGCTACATGGGTCTCCCCCAAGGCTCATGTTTAAGCCCTCTTTTGTATAATGTTTAGGTCAAAGACAAGGACGGTTGTCTTAATGACAACTGTACGTTGAGACAACTTGCAGATGACGGCGTAGTGTCTGTCACGGAACCCAATGGGGTCGATTTGCAAGGACCCTTACAGGATACCAACGACAATTTGTTTAACTGGGCTCTCGAGCTAGGTATAGAATTCTCTACGGAGAAAACTGAGTTGGTAGATTTTTCTAGAAAGCATAACCCTGCACAACCGAAGCTTTAAATTTGGGGTAAGCCAATAATTCATTCTATGCCATTCAAATATCTTGGGGTCTTGTTTGATTCTAAGTGCACCTGGATATCCCACATTGAGTATCTGAAGCGAAAATGCCAGCAAAGGATCAACATTCTCTGCACAATTACCGGGAACAGGTAGGGAGCTCATCCACAAGATCTTCTTACGTTGTACAGTACAACGATTTTGTCGGTTATGGAATACGGTAGTTTTTGTTTTCAGTCGGCGGTTCGGTCGCACATCATCAAACTGGAACGTATTCAGTATCAGTGTCTTCGTATCGCGTTAGGTTGCATGCACTCTACTCATACGACGAGTCTTGAAGTGCTCGCTGGCATGTTGCCCCTCTCGGATCGGTTTACAGAGTTATCTCTCCGGCTCCTCACCAGGTGTGAAGTTATGAACCCCTGGGTAATCGAAAACTTTGAGAAGCTTCTCGAGTTGAATCCTCAAACTCGCTTCATGACATTGTACCATTTGTACATAACACAGGATATCATCCCTTCGTGTAATATTTCCAATCGTGTTTATTTCTTCGATTTCCTGAAATATCATAGAATCACGTTATCGTCCTATGATTGCTCCGGTAATATTTGCTGCAAAATTTGGCCAAGTTGATTCTACTAAATCGTTCTTCACTGACGGATCATTGATAGAGGACTCCGCTGGCTTTGGTGTATACAATGAAATTTAAAACGCCAATTGTAAACATCTCATTGTTCAATTCCGGGCAATGAGAAAGCGGACTCGCTTGCAAAGGGGTCGCTATGGAAGGCAATATTTATGATCGACAAATCGCCTTCATCGAATTTTTCCCTATTTTTCGTCAACAGACACTTGTCAGCTGGCAGTATAAATGGAGTAAAGGAGATTTGGAGCGGAATGGAAATATTCTATCATCCCAAAGGTGTCAAAAAAATCTTGGTTTGGGGGAATGGATGTGGTCGAGACTTCATTCGTGTGATGTCTCGCCTCATGTCCAATCATTATTCTCATAACGTTCATCTATACCGAGTTGGGCTGAGCGTTACCAGGACGCAGATCACATTGTTTGGTCATGTGCTGAGCATCGTGGACTCAGATCTGAGCCCTATGATTCCCTTCGGGCTCGAGATAGACAACCCAATGTACCGGTTCGAGATATTTTGACTGTACGTGATTTGGAGTACATAAAACTCATTTATGTGTTTTGACTAACATTAGCCTTAGATTGTAGTTAGTTTAACCTGTATGTTTACTTGAAGTTTTTTTTTAATCTGTGTCTGTGTGTGTTTTTTTTCTTTCTCAAAAATATTCAAGTCAAAAAAACCAAAAGTTGTATAGTTTTTAACGAATTTAGAATTTAAATTAAAGATATAATGTAAATCATACTTAAAATTCCCGCCCATCTTCCCATCTATTAAATTGTTATTCCTATTAACATCGAGTCGGCCGCGAGTAATCGGTTCTGTACTACTAACTTTAATTTCAAGATAACTTGTGTATATAAATATGAAAACTTGGCTCTGTAAAGTTGATTCGATTGAGCCTGTGCAAATAAATGATTATTAACAACAAACAAATTTTTATTTCTATCACTGAACATGATTAATTTGGAGACGGCCTTTGGTGAGATCTGTCTGATTAAAAAAATATTACGAAACTTCATATTGCAAAACTTCAAAACTTCATTAAAACTGCTAGACAGATGATAAAAAATATGAAACAAATCAACAAACAAAAACCTATTTTCAAATAATACTGAATTCCAATGCAGGAAATAGTTATTGCGACCCAATGTGATTCATTTACCGATAACTCGTTCTAGAAACTAACTTCCAAAATATCACTATTAGTGTGATTCACTATATATTTCGAAATGGGTTGCTAGATTTGATCTTGCTTCTAGCTCCCAGATCAAATTTGCTGTATATTTTAAAGATTGAACTCGCAAAAAATGCAACAATTTGTTTTGTGTATAACTTCTTTGCATTGCATGGGTAAAATTTGATCAAACTTTTGGCTAGAACTAGTTTAGAGTGTATTTTTTAAGAGCGTAAAATCTGTTAAGTGGTTATTCTAAGCAAGAAGTGTTTCGACCAAAAAATATGGGCGTGATCGTGGAAAATTCAACCAGTCCTACAGGTGGATCGGAAACAGTTGGGAGTCTACAATTCAACAGTGACCGGGCAAATTTGCCCGTGTGGTAAAATCGTTCAATGAGACTCCGACAACCCAGCGGCGAGCTGGCAGCGGAAGAAAAGCGAAAACAACCGACCCCATGAACGCAAGGAGGTGAGGGATCTCTTCAAGCGCAATCCGAACCATTCGATTCGGGACGTTGCCAAGAAGGTTAATTCTTCCGTCTGGTTCGTCCAGCAGATAATGAAGTGGGTCGGATATCTTCAAGGTAAGGAAGACGCCTAACCGAACCGATAAATAGAATACGGTGGCCAAATCCCGCTCCAGAAAGCTGTACCGCGGCGAGTGGTTGATACAGCGGAAATGCATCGTGATGGACGACGAGACGTACATTAAAGCGGATGCCAAGGGCCAAGCAGATCCCCGGTCTGGAGATTTTCGTTGGCAAGTCCCGGTTGTATGTTCCGGAGAAGTTTTCTGTAGAAATTCGCTAGAATTTAGACCAATAGAAAAAAATCTGCGCGATTATGAAAGACATGCTCCGGAGAACAGGGAAGGTCTTCAAAAACAACAAGTATTTGAAGGATTTGAAAGATTCTGTGTAGGCCCGTTCAAAACAATTTTTCTTGAGCCAAAACGGTCTGAAGGGATTATTGGAAAATTACTTTTTCTTCCTATCAAAAACAGGCCTTTTCAATAAAATATAATGACCACAGTGAGTTTTGAAATTCTGTATTCAAATAAAACTTTTTCCGTTGCGAAACGGCAATGAGTGTGGAATCATTACACAATCGATAAAATCCCCATGGTAAAACAGCAACCTTCTCTGGTGCTACGAAAGTAATGTTCCTGTACATTTACTTTACTTCGATTCGTATTCCAGGCATGTGCTCCCTTTTATTGACACGGAAAACAATCACAACCCCCCTCACGTACAGCCCATGCCATCTGTGCCTGTCCTACCAGTACACTACAACCGCATTGTTTCCTGTTACCGGTCGGGTGCATTTCCGGCATCATGGTTTTTCGGTTTGCACAACTTCCACGCTCATAGCCTCGTGCGGTATTTTTCAAGCATTGGCAGGGGGATATGCAATAAAACCATATTTCACTACCCTCGCAAAACCGCTATAACCAGTCATAATCTGTAATTACATGTACATTCTCAATCTCGCCACAATCTTTCGCTGCTGCACTCTTCAGGTACATGGGTGGATGGATAAGCCGCTCATGTAGTAAATTCGAGTAGCCAGGAGGCACTTGACTACTCCGTCTCAGGGAGCTTTGCCACGGTTCGGTAGTGAAAGTAGCTCACTCGTCCTCGTCATCCTCCGAAGGAAACGTTTTTTCCTCTCTCTATATGTGTATTACAATGACGTCTTGGTGGAATTGCTGAGAGCAGGAGTTTGTGCTACTACTGTATTTAAGGCGTAGCTGGAGTTTCCATACGTGCAATAAGGAAGGGATTTTCGTGCCTCTGGCTTCTTCACTTCACTTGGAAGAGGGATTTTTCAAATCCAGGCTCCGGGTTTAATTTGCCCCTCCATTTCATGTCAACATTGATGCTCGTATATGTTCGTCTCAGAGGAATCGTTCTAACTGACTGTACATTGAGCATAATGGTGGCTGCGTCATAAAAAAAATGCTTGAATTGATTTGGGAGGAACAGTAAATTAAAGCTCGCCGAATGAGCGAAATCAATCTGGACGAAAAATAATGTTTGAAATGATGATAATGCAGCCCGTCATTACAAAATAGAGTCAATTCCTGATTGGATTATTAAAACGCGGTGTATTCCAGGTAGACTGTAAGTATTGACATGAAACTACGTTAATCGGAATTGTGGACCTTATGAGTTCCTTGTGCTTTCCAGATTTAGGCAACATATCAAAATTCATGGCCTTTTCTGATTTCTGGTAGTTTTCATGGTTTGACGCATGTATTCTTATGATGATTTGCAATGAACCAGGTACAAATTCACATTTCCATAGATAGTGTTTAAAATTACAATTATCAATTTGTATAAAACAGGTTTTTATTGCATTGTTCGATTCCTTTTTCTAAAAGGGATAGTGTGATTGGGTCTAATCAAGTTTTTGAATTTTACCTTTTTCTGTTACAAATTTTTAGCTACTTACAATATTGTGACTGTCAAGAGAATTGCGGAATTACCTGAAAAAAGAAGAAAGATGAAGAATATTAGAATAAACTACATTGATATTCTGAGAAGCGAACGATCGGAGGCGTCTCATTATTAAAAATTCACCCTGTAAAACAAGTTTGTTACTTGAAAAGACTGCGCTAACTAAAGTAAATAAAATTAGGTTGTATTTTGAAACAGTACGAGAAAAGCCAAGAATGTCCAAAAAGTTACTAAGAACTAAAAATATTACCCAATTTATTATCCAAAATCCCAAAGAAAATTGAAACGCAATATTTTCAGAGATCCTTTCTCTTAGAAAATTTGTCAAGATCTGTTGGTTTTGGGAGCAAGTGAAAACACGAGAGTGCATCGTGAGAATTAGGAAAACTTTGTCTATTTCCTACACAGAAAAAAATAATTAATTTAAAAAAGCGCTTAAAATTTCCACTCGTTTAATTCTTGCGGATGCGCTCCCCACCAGGTCCCGGTAATTGTGCAGAAAAAATTGACCCTTTGCTGGCATTTTCGCTTCAGGTACTCAATGTGAGATCTCCAGGTGCACTTTGAATCGAACCAGACCCCAAGATATTTAAATGACATGGAATGAGTTATCGGTGTACCCAAAATTTGAAGTTTCGGTTGTGCAGGGTTATGCTTCTTAGAAAAAACTACCAACTCAGTTTTCTCCGTAGAGAATTCGATACCTAGCTCGAGAGCCCAAGTAGACAAATTGTCTAAGGTATCCTGCAAGGGTCCTTGTAGATCGACCCCATTGGGTCCCGTGACAGACACTACGCCGTCATCTGCAAGTTGTCTCAACGTACAGTTGTCACCTAGACAACCGTCAATGTCTTTGACATAAAAATTATACAAAAGAGGGCTTAAACATGATCCCTGGGGGAGACCCATGTAGCTAAATCGAAAAGCTGTAGAGTTTCCATGAGAAAAGCTCATATGTTTCTCTGACGACGAATGTATGGGTTATGCGTAAGTAGTAACCGTGTAAATTAGAGGCCATAAGCGGGTTTAATTTTCTTATTAAGAATTTGCTGAAATAGAGTGAACTGGATTTTCAAGAAAAATACCACAACTGTGCTGCGGTGAATTTTGATTCGGTGTGCGGGCTCAATTGTCAAATTTCCGCTTGGTAATATTGAATAACATTCTGTAGCCTCTCTGCTTTTTGGGTCGATACTGGCCTTTACATTGTAAATTAGTCGGTGCAAGAAAAGTGTATTAGACGCAGATATCGTGTTGCTACCGGAAGGCTTCAAAAATGTCGGCAACGGCCGTCTTGATGTGAACAAGTGACGACGACAGCAGCTGCGAGTCCAACAGGACTTGGCCATCTAGGACACCGAGGAGAGCTGGTCTGCGAAGCGACAAATAATTTATTTCTACCATATTTTGAAGACAATATCTAGTATCCTGTTTTATTTGATCTATTTTGTTTTGTTTTTCATTGTACTTGCCTCTTGTCTCTTTTCAGCCACATCGGAGCGGTCCATTGCTTTTGGCGGATAGTGCTACACACTCCCGTTTCATTTTGCTCAGTTTTTGGGTGCAGTTGTGTGCTGTCTCTTTTTCTCACGCGGGGGTGTTGCTCGGTTTTCGTTGAGGGTGGATCAACTCATAATTGAGTTGATCCACTTTTAACGGGAGTTGGGTGGCATTTCCGTGTGCGAGGGTGGGATGGCGTATAGTTGTGCTCGGGCGTTGTGGGGGTGAAACGGGAGTGCATACTTTCATCGTAATAGTGATCCTCGTGGCGGGAGATGTGTGGAAATTTGATGAACTATTTGGCAGCGGTGTTTATTTTCTTCACAGAGGCTGATAACACTTGTAACACAGTACAAAATCTACACGATTGGCTCAGATTTGACAGCTCTCGCTGCACGATTGGCTCAAAAATGGCTGCTTCCGCATATCTCTTACTATGAGGATCACTACAGCGTACCGTTAACCAAAACGAGCCCTGCTGCTAACCTTTCCCCAACTATCCAACATCCCAGTGATGTCTCGTGGAAGTGCAGAGGATTTCTCGGCTTCCTTCAAAGCGAGCATCATGTCAACACGTTCCTTCCCACTCCCTACTTGACTAGCATTCGGACACGGCCGGCGCCGGTATTGCTTTATAATGGGTCACCAGTTTTTACACTTTGAAGATGTATGTTAGTCCAAAACATCATCTGTTGGTTCTTTGTGTAAATACAGCTGATCTAGCAATAACGGAATTGCATCCGTGGGCGGTCAATCATGCTCATGCTCATGCTCAAAAGCTCATATGTTTCTCTGACAGCAAATTGTACAAAAAATTGTTCATTAATGGTGAAAAACCACAAGCATGGAGTTTATCTGAGATAACTTCAACAGATACTGAATCAAAAGCCCCCTTGATATCCAAGAATACAGAAGCCATTTGCTCTTTTTTAGCAAAAGCTAACTGAATATCTGTGGAAAGCAACGCGAGGCAGTCGTTCGTGCCCTTACCTCTGCGGAAACCATATTGCGTATCTGAAAGCAGGTTATTCGTCTCAACCCATTTGTCCAGACGGAAAAGGATCATTTTCCCCAACAACTTTCGAATACAAGATAACATCGCGATGGGTCGATAGGAGTTGTGGTCGGACGCGGGTTTACCAGGTTTTTGAATGGCAATAACCCTCACCCGTCTCCAATCATCCGGTACAATGTTGAGTTCCAGACACTGATTAAACAAGTTCAACATGCGCCTCTTCGCGACGTCTGGGAGGTTCTTGAGCAAGTTGAACTTGATCCTGTCAGCTCCTGGAGCCGTATTGCCACACGAAAGGAGTGCGAGATAGAGTTCTACCATTGAAAAGGGTTGGCTAATCTCATCTATCGAATTCGTTGTTTCGCGAGGAAACATTTGTGCTGGCACAGAATCTGGACAAACTTTTCGCGCGAACTTGAGGATCCATTGGTCCGAGTACTCCTCGTTCTCGTTGTTCGTAATTCTGTTACGCAATCTTCGCGCCGTATTCCAAAGGGCACTCATCGACGTTTCGCGCGATAACCCGTCCACGAATTGTCGCCAGTAACCGCGTTTCTTGGCCTTGATGAGGCTCTTAAATTCTCGTTCGAGAGCCGTGTACCTTTCAAAGTGCTCAGGTGTTCCACGTCTACGAAAAACTTTGAACGCGTCAGACTTTTGCGGTAAACCTCGGTGCATTGCTGATCCCACCATGGGAAGGAGGTTTCCTGCGAAATGACGTCCCTGGAACTGGTCGAGTTTGAGCTTGAAGCGCGCTTTCCAAAATCAGGTTGGAGGAAGTTATATTCCTCAGCGGTGGAAGCCCTTCTACCGTTGATAAGGCTTCATCTACTGCTGTCTTGAACCTTGTCCAATCGATATTATGAGTTAGATCATACGTGACGTTGATGGATGCCGGTGGAGTGAGCCCGGTGGCAGCCGAAATTTTTATAGGCAAATGATCACTACCGTGGGGATCCTGGATCACATTCCACGTGCAGTCCAACGATAATGAATTCGAGCAAAGTGTGAGGTCTAACCTACTACCAAGTGAGGATGGACCAGCCAAGCGTGTAACTTCTCCATTGTTGAGAACTGTCATATTGAAGTTGTCACAGAGGTCATATATCAAGAAGACCGGTTGTCATCGTACAGTTCTCCCCAGCCCTGTACCGTGAGAGTTAAAATCTCCCGCGATCAACCGCGGAGCAGGCAGAACCGAACAGATATCTGAAATTTGTTTCCGGTTAATTGGTGCTCTAGGAGGAATGTACACAGAAGCAATGCAAAGGCTTTTATTTTTAATAACAGCCTGACATGCGACAACTTCAATACCTGGAATTGGAGGAAAATTCACTCTATAGAAGCAGTAGCACTTTTTGATCCCAAAGTACTCCTCCTACGTGAATCCTCACGATCAAGCCGAATAATGTTGAAATCGTTAATCGGAAGATCGATTTCGGCTGAAGCCATGTTTCACAAAGAGCAAATGCATCACAACCGATATTGTGAGCTAAAAATTTGAATGATTCAATTTAGGAATAAGACTTCGACAATTCCACTGCAGAACAGTGATCAGATCCCCGACCTCTTTTGGCAAATTATCCATCGAAGGAAATGATAGCTGCAAGGATGGGCCACTTTAATGTTAATTTCTTCAAAAAAGTTTTCACAGTGGGAAGCATTGCCATAACAATGCTTTTAAGAGGGTCAGACATTTCGAGGTATTTAAAAATACCTTCCACAATATCATCGAACGAGAACAGCCCAGATGAAGGGGGCTTCTGTTCTTAAAATCGGGGCATCAGGGATTTAGATGTCGCCGGGAGAGATGGAAATCCTGTGTGTAGTTGGCACTACGAAAACCAGGAGGATTCGGATTATCCTTCTTTTCTCTGCTCTTTGTATTGGGCATGTTAATTTGAGGCTTCTGTTCAGCTGCTTTCACTGGCTCCGAATGCGTCTTCGCTTCCGTGGAGCACCTCCGGAAAACTAAAAGATGTCCCCTCCTCAGCCAAATCCGAATCAGACTCGTCATCTGAAAGAGGAGCGAAAGGATTTGTCTTGGTATCAGGTGGCGAAGCTTTCTTAAGCATTTCTGCAAAGATTGCCTTGAACGTTGTTTCAGAGAACGTTCCAATTTTTCCCCGCGTTGTTTATACGCCGGGCACGACGAGAGAGCATGAGGAGGTTCCCTGCAGAAAACGCATTTTAGTGTATTATCTGCACGAGGACCAGCCTCATGTTTCTCCCCGCAAGTTGAGCAGCGTGTCTTATTGCCCGCAATGGGAGGCCGTATGCTCCATCTGCTGACAGTTTTGGCAAATCATTACAGAGTACAAACAGCCGCACAGGTAGCCGAAGTTTATCAGTTCTAAGAACTGAGGAAGGGCAGAGCCAGAAAAGGTTACCGAAACGAGTCTGTGGGGTAACTTTTTCTTCGATCATGGGGATTCCGATCAGTTCGAAGAGGCGAGAACAAGCTGGCTTTGAAGAAACACTGGGTAAAAGTATCAAAAGAAACCGACCCTAGCGTATATTCTAGAAAAGCTATGAGTGGTGTCAAGGGCATGCATTCGGTGGAAGACATGAGATACGGTGTCCAAGGCGAAAAACCAAACTACTATATTCTAAAAGCTTATGAGTGGTGTCAAGGGCATATTGCGGGCATTCGGTCAAGGAAAGAAAATCCAATAAACATATGAAGTATAAACCTAACCATACACAGAAAAAAAAACAAATAATTCTAGCAACCTCGTAAAATATTCCCTCATTCAATTCCAAGTTTCATTTTATCTGTGTATTTATATCGCTTCACTGAAGTTAAATTATATCACACTAAGTGTGTAATGTTCAGTTTGGCAAAACTTCATCAAAATCTGTGAAGTGGTTATCGAGATGCCATCGGAACAAGAGCAGATCCGCCAAAAAATTATTTCACCGCCTTGGAAAATCGAACTAGGTCCAACTGGGATCCATCATTTGACGATGTCTCAGGTGGGGAAGTCATTCAAGGAGACCCAGGCGACCTAGCGACGGCAGAAACCCGAAGACAGCTGATCCGGTGAAGACTAGGAAGGTGTTCAAGTGTCGACCGAACCTTACGATCCGGGATGTGTCGAAGAAGGCGGAGGTTTCCATCTCGTTTTCCGAAAAAAGGACCTCTACGTCCACAAGGAAGGCACCAAACTAGAAAGACAAGCAAAACACAGTATTCAAAACCCACGCCAGAGAGCTGTACCGACAGTGACTGCCGCAACTGTGGTGCGTCGTGATGGACGACGAAACTTACATCAAGGCGGACAAAGAGCAATAACCGGGGCAGGAGTTTTACGTTGCCACATCATGGTTGGCCGTTCCTGCGGAGGCCAGGAAGAAGAAGTATGACGAGATGAACAAATGTGTGAAATAGTCGGTATATGGTAAAAATAAACCCAACAGCGGCAGATAATTTCTGATCCATGTTAGGCAGTATTGGGAGAGGGACAAATCGCTAGAACCAGATCAAAGCAATAGGTAGTATAAGAGCACGATCGGTTGCATTACCTTGTACCAGTCAAGGGGGTATTCTCCCCCTTGCCTATCCTGCATTGGGTAGCCTGGTAATGGGTTATGTGCCTGATCGGATACTACCGTTCAATGCCCTCCGATCGTTTTCAAACTTGTATCTTTCAATTTCGAAGCCTGCCGATACCCTATACGGAACTATCAATATATTTTCTCTTCATTTCTATTCGTTCTAGCAATAAATTACCGTCCACTCCTAGCGCTTCGCATGGAGATGAGAAATTATCTGCTTTTGACAAATTTCATCAAAGATCGTTACTCCACGCATGGGAGAATACAAAAAAACAACAATCAAAGAGAAAAAGGTGGATGAAGTCGCCAAAAATTCTCATTTTGGCAGGCCATCTATGCGTGTGGACAAATCCACCGACATGAGTGCCTCCAGAAGCGTTAACTAAAGAAGAAAACTAAAATTGGGTGATTGAGAGCGACAAACGGTGATGATTTCGGAAACTTTTTGATGAAGGTAGTACATCAAAGCGGACACAAAGCAATTGCCGAGGCAAGATTTTTACGTTGCCACATTCTAGTTGGCCGTTCCTGAGAAAGTGAGGAAGAAGAAAGTGGACAAATTCACCAAAAAGTTTTTGGTATGGCAGGCCATTTGTGGGTGTGGAGAAATGAGCCAGCCTTACAGCACGACGGGTACCATGAATGGGCAAATCTACCGAGACAAGTGCCTCCAGAAGAGCCTACTTCCCTTCCTGCAGTCTTACGGAGGTAAGGTGCTATTTCGGCAGAATTTTGCATCCTGCCACTACGCACGGACGGTGTTAGACTGATACGGAGACTTTTCACGCATACAAATTTTGCACGTGCATGGCGAAAATCCAAACTGCTCTCATGCCAAGTTGGCGAAATTGTTGAATGTGGATAAATCATACCAACGTATTAAAAGTGTTCAGTGATCGTTTGTCGACAGCCAGGACAGCTGGATCGGGGGAAATCGAAAGCCAGAGGCCACAGCGACGACAAAAAGAGTTGCTCGCTGTTTCGAGCGGAACCCCAACATCTCCGTCCGAAATATCGCAGAGACGCTCGGAGTGGCGCCTTCAACCGCGAATAGAGCTAAAAAACGAGCTGGACTGTCGACTTACAAGAAAATGCTGAGTCCAAATCGCGACGATAAATAAAACCCGTCGGCCAAAGCACGATCGAAAAAGTTGTGCACAACGATGCTGACGAAGTTTGATTGCGTGGTACAGGACGATGAAACTTACATCAAGGCAGACTTTAAACTGCTTCCTGGACAGGAACCGGACGGGGAAAGTTGGGAGATATTTCCAAGCACATTAAACTATCAACGTTCGCGAAAAAAATATCTGGTGCGGTGGTAGGCCATCTGTACCTGTGGCTTGAAGAGCAACGTTTACACTGCGACCGGAACCGTCAACCAAGAAATTTATCTGAGCGAGTGCCTACAAAAACATCTACTGCCTTTCCTGAAGCGACACAATTGTTCCGTTCTATTTTGGCCGGATTTGGCATCTCGCCAAATGGGAAACGGAAAAAAGGCCATGGAGTGGTATGCTGCCAACAACGTTCAAGCGGTGCCCAAGGACAAGAACCCTCCAACACGCCAGAGCTCCGCCCAATCGACCAATATTGGGCCATCGTCAAGCGGAACCTTAATAAGACTCAAAAATCTGTTGTGAGCGAGAAACAGTTCAAGGCAAACTGGCGTTCTGCGGCGAATAAAGTGGACAAGGAGACTGCACAAAATCTTATGGCAGGTATTAAACGAAAGACCCGCAATTCGCATTCGGTAAAAAGGAAGCTTAGCTAAAATATTTCTCCTGTATTTCTGTATTAACTGAACTTGAAAAAAAAGAATTTGACTTAATAATAAAAACTTTGATCGACTCACATACATTACTGTTTGACCAAATTTTGATCGGAACACCCTGTAATGGGAGACCGGCTACAATAATGGACAAGAAAGGACTTAGATTGCTTCATAGTACTTTTAACAACAAGGATTCGATTAGTCAATCTGATGCAGATTGAACAGAAAGAACAAGACTACGAAACCTTACATCTGCAAGACGTTGAAGAAGATAGGAATAGTCTGCCACATGAACTCAAGAGCTTCAGAATACACAGAGCAACAGATATCAACTGTAAAATCCCAATGCCGCTGGATGACCCGAAATTACACCGGAAAACGTTTCGTTTTTTCGATGAAAGCTATACTGCCCTCTCTTAAAAACCCACATCCCAGGGAACTATCGATATTATTCTTATAACATTTCGACTGCATCTCCGAACGTGAAATAAAAGTTTGAGCATAATTTTGAGTAGAAGGTGATGCCTCATATTGCCATATCTGAGAGAGGAATGTTCAAACTATGGTTCAAGCCCAGTGGTTTGGCTATCAATCACGAAGTGTACCAAAATCAAAGTGCTTCAAAAGCGTCGTCGCATTAAAGACCCCACCAACTGCAGCGTTTTTTGTTGCCGCCGCAGCAGCGAAATCGCGGCGAAAAAATCACCGCGGTGAGATTACATGGCGGCTTATGGGATCGCACACACCAACGCGATTAAAAACGCACCGCGTCGTTTTGTGCCCTCTCATAAGCCGTCATGTAATTTCACAGCGGCGATTTTTTCGCCGCGATTTCGCTGCGGCGGCGGCAAAAAAAAACGCTGCAGTTTGGTGAGGCCTTTATGCGAGAAAAACGCAAGCCTTCATGGAAAGCTAAAACATCCCGCATGTACCAAAAAAAAAAACCACAATCCAACAAATTTGCTCCAGTATCGCCCGAATGAAGATTTCTTTGGATATTTTAGATCGCTGGTGAACAAAAGAACCTGGAGAGTCAAAGACTATAAACAACTGATTAATAGAATCAGAAGGTGTAATCGCTAAATTGACAAAGAAGTTTTACAAGGCTCATTTTCAAACATCATGACAAAGCTTCGTCGAACAGCTGATGACGGACCGTATTCAAATGCTCATTATTTTTTTTAAGTAAAGAGAAGTGCCTTCACCAAAAATCAGTCAGTTTTACTTTCTATAAACAAGTCTAGCATATATAGAGTTGTAAAATTAGCTACAATGTTAAATAAGCTATGCACTGGTATGTCGATGAAACTGTTCCCCCTTTGGCAATTCATTATCATATCCTCATCTTCAACGTTGCCGCATGTCAGCTCACTTGGCACAGTGCTAATATGTTTCGCGTATGACCATAAACCAAACTGTTTAATGTCGTTCGTTCAGGACACCGATTCGTTTTAAAGGGTGTCCACAGTTAAATTGCATCACTTTAAACTCGTCCTCAAAAACAAGTCTCTCAACCGATTGTCACGAAATATTCAGGGAATAAAATACAATGTATAATCTTGGCTTAGGCAATTTTAGTTCACTGTATTTCTTCATCAAATTCAAAAGCCTGAACTTTCTTCTTAATACCAAGCATAAGATTTTGTACAACGCTTGAACTGACATTTGTTCCGCTTTCAACAATGACTTTAACATTTCCTGTTCTGTACTGACAACTTTAGGATGCTTACGAAGTTCGTGCTTCATTATATCCCAATATTTTTCAATTGGCCGCAACTCTGGAGAGTTTGGAGGATTAAGATCCTTCGGCACGAAATTAACACCATTCGTCTGGTACCACTCCAGAGCATCCTTGGCGTAGTGACAAGAGGCTAGGTCCGGCCAAAAAATTGTAGGAATGTTGTGTGTTTTGAGAAACGGAAGCAGCCGTTTTTTCATGCATTTATTCATGTATACTTGACCATTTACAGTTGAAGTTGTCACGAAAGGCTTGCTCCGTTTACCACACGAACAAATCTCCTGCCAAATCATGAATTTCTTGGGGAACTTTGACACTTGCTGTCTTTTGAGAGACTCTGGAACATCGAACTTGTCTTTCGCAGTCAACATTTTTGTATACAGCTTACGCGCACGCGTTCTAGCTGTCCCATTCTGTTTTTCATTGCGGTTTGGAGCTTTCTGAACTTTGAATGAACGGAGCCTGTCTCGTTTCTTGGCTTTCTGCACGAAACTTTTGGTCAAGTGCAGCTTTTTCGCGACATCCCGAACGGAACAGTTGGGTTTGCGTTTAAAGGCAGCAACCACTCGCTTGTGATTCTTTACACAGTACGGAACACTTTTTCTACCACTCACCTTCTTCCGATCGACAGTTAAACGTTCCCCGAAGCGTTTTATGACACGAGACTCTGTAGATTGGTGAATTTTCAACATCTTTTCGATGGCTCGGTGCGAAAGAAGTGGGTTGCCGTATAGTCACTAGATTCATAGTCTGGCGGATACAACGACGGGAGCCAATTTGAACTGTCAGTTGACGGTGCCAATTGAGCATATCTCGAGTAATTTATGTTACGCGCCTAAAAGCCATTTGTAAACAATGACTTTAAACGTTTATTTCTCACGAATTACGAGAATCCCACTATATCCTGCTACTCCATATGGTAGAACTAACATTCTTCCACCAAATGCTGCTTTCATTTCACGAGAGTGATTTAAGATTCAAGAGAAATCGATATTAAAAGTCATTGTTTACAAATGGGTTTTAGGCTCTTAACATGAATTACTTGAGATATGCTCGATTGGCTCCGCCAAGTGATAGTTCAAATTGGCGCCCGTCGTTGTATCCGCCAAACTATGAATCTAGTGACTATAGGTTGCCGAGGTGCATGTGTAAAATGTTCTCGCGCACTTGCTGTTCCTTCGACTCCATTTTCGAAACTACGACACATTTCACAATGAAACTTACGCAGTGTAAACAATACACGATGAGGTTGTTTCACCCAAAATTTCGTTGAAATTACCCCAATGGGCGAAATGTTACAACTAATTGAAAGTGATGCAATTTAACTGTGAACACCCTTTATAATGCGGTAAAAAAGGCATGCTACCCATATACCACTATTCATAAGGTAGAAGACGCAAATTTTGTGCAATTTGGTTTGTAGACAATTTACTTATCTAAAGGAATCAACAGCTGATGGAAGCGTATTCATCTACCATATTTCTCTCTACCTAAAATAGTGTCCTTTAGTGCACTAGGTGCACCAGACAAGACTGGTTACGGCTTTTAAAAAACTCAAAATAATAGACCGTGAACAATTATAGAAATTAAAGTAAACTAGCCTTTCTCATTCGACTTTTCTACCTCCAATTATCTAGGTCAAACAAATACGATATGCAAATAGATAGCTATTCCTTCTGACACCAGTCATAATCCATTGGGGGGTCTTAGTCAACACAATAGCACAATTGAAATTGTGGACTTTGTAATATAGAACACAATTACGTTAATGGAAGAACGAACGAAGAACGAAGGACGACAGGATCAGTCCTCTATGTACAGCAACGACGACATGTAATATAGATGCTTTGAATTTATTACCTTTGGCCGGGTAGCACCCATCAATTATCGGGATTGGTGCATGTTGATGTACACACATTATCTGTGACATCGTTTCATCGGAATCTTAAACCATCAATTTAATTACATTTTCGAGGCAGCTTATCACACTGTCCACTATTCATTCGGAATGGTTTGATATTAAACTGATGAAATGTAAACGTGTATAAACGAATGTCCATCACTCAGAGTTGGACTCCCACCACACCGACGTTGGCTATCAGCACTACCATGCGGAAAACATCCTGACTACACTTTTTACTAAGGGGGGCCTATGATATACAGGCCGATGGCAACGAACATCAGATAACCAAAAGTATTCGAACGCAGCGTTCTATTATTATTATTATTAGTCTCACGTATCGGCTGAAATCACATACCATCTATGATTTTACTGCAGTAAAATGGGCTACCTACTATTTATATCCTTCCATACTTCGTCAGCTCGTCAGCTCCATGCCGGATGCCGGGGGTGCTGTCCAGTTCAATCCAACATCCAACCTACGCGCGCTACCGCTTGCACGCTAGCATTGGAAATATGCCCTCCCCATGGGGGCATAAGTTTCCCCACGTCGAGGAAATGGGCGCAGAAATAGAAACTTTCTTCAGTCTGCAGACTGTGACACGAAGGCGCCTATCCAACCCATGTTCAATGCCACCCGCGGGGAGTGTGATTTGAAGCAACCTTAGCCTAGGGGACTTCAACAGGGTTATCCCCGATGTGCGAAACATACTAAACAAAAACGGAGAACTTGAATCCGGGGGTTGGTTTTTGATTGGGTGAAATAAATGAATTCATTGATTTCACACTTAGAGGTTGTCAATGTTGATGAGATGAGATTACAGATAAATTTAGTTTGATCTACTTGAAAAGCCAACAACTGCCGAAATAAGGAACTTCTCGGAAGACTCAGCATGGTTCACCCTTTTATGAGTGTTTTCTCAGCGTCGTGTACACATCTGACACTCAAGTTTGATTATATTTACTTGCTCATTGCTATTATGTTTATTAAAATCGACAGAATAATTCAGAACTGCTTAGAAGTGATTTCAGAAAGCGCTAAACTTCTAAAGTGAATATTTCTATTATCGGCAGGCCTCGTTTCATTTGAATTGCGTATTGTCCATTACTTGCGACATATATCACAAAAATGTATAGGAGGACTTGCCCTTTACTTCGCAATAAATTTCCTAGATTTTAGAAAGATTAAACAAGTATCCTTGAACAATTGTACACAGACACGAACTCGTATCGAAACAGGATGCCATGCGCCATAGCTAACAAGGCAAACGACAGATGCTTTAGGGGACGTTAATTAACTACGCTACGAAAAAGTCACTATTGAACACCCTGCCGCCCATTGGTCACTGATTGTGAATCGGTATCTAAAGCTTGTTGTATGGATCGCCACACCGCCAACACCTTCCTCTCCGCCATGAAGCGGGACGTATTGAAAGGACGTTCCCTTTCGAGCCTCAAGTGCCTGTGACGAGCTTTGTGTGTTAGGAAAACCTAGTTGGTAAACAACGTGCTCCCTATAGCTAACCGTGAAAAAGCCACTGCATTAGGGTTGTTTACTTTTCGATAAATGAAACCTTCAGAGCTGTCATTAATCAGATGACGGGCTAATTAAAGCCAACGCTGGGGTATCGAGTTACTTCATCAGTAACGGTCGAGCAAACAATGATAGTGGGAATACTATATTTACCATTTTGATTGATTTAATAATACTCTACTGTAGGTAACCGTTAGAGTATATTATTATTATGAGGCGCGGTATACACAAATGTTTTCAAATTTGTCACTACTAGAGTTTGTTCTTTAGTTTATACTTATTCTTAAGATTTCAAGAAGCTATTCATGCATAATTAAACAACATGCATATTGCAAATTCTGTGTACATGCCAATTATCACTCGACAGCTTCTGAATAAAGCAGAAACTGTTCATAAATTCGAGAACTCTCCTCAAGAGCACAAGAATGTTGTTCTACTTTCACAATTTCTTCGTGTTAGGGGAGAGTGGACTCATTAGCTCTCGCTGTGTTGTTTTCCGGCATGTCTCAGTGAAGAAGTGAAGATTTATGAACTGTGATATCCAGATCCTTTTTGAGGAGACTTCTGATTACTGGATCTGTTCTCAGTGTTATTTTGCGCATTCATAGTCATTATTTGAGAGCTTTTGATGTCAGTACCATTTTGCATTTAAACAAATGTCTTTCAAATACAAGCATACACTAGGACCAGGGAATCAATAAAAATTACATTTTACACAAAACGTAGATAAGACCGAGAATCGTACCCAGTCTCCTCCAGGATGGTATAACTTAGTAGCAGTGCCTTCACTGACTGAAGGACCCCCGTATGATATGCGTTGAAGTCTGCATACAGATATTTCGATCCAACGCGTAACTTTTTGAAGGGATAAAGATTTCTTGACAGATTTCAGTTTTGTCAATTGGCATTAGCATTAGCATTGACGTCTGCACACCTCGTGGATGAAGCTACGATGAGGAATAATTCGTTGAAGACATTGGATGCCATCATAAAACGAATCCAATAACTGATACGTTTCTTCACACAATAATCTCCACGAAGGCACTCCTCGATCGCTCACCTGGCCACGTCCATGAAACCGTTAGTGATAGGGAGGATTTGATATCTTTCTTTTTGTAGACACGGGTAACCCACGTAATCTTCAGTAGATATCAAAGGAAAAGGGAAATGAATAGTCGGAGAGAATAGTTAAACATAATGCCCTGTTTGGTGTACAGAACAAAAAATAAATACTAAAAAATGGTCGTTGGGAGCATCTAGTCTAAGAAGGTTAAGTGATGCTCCATTTCTCTTCAAACGGTTGGGACCTAAGCGTTAACTAAAGTCCTAGCCCTATATGGCTTGACGTATGAGGGTATGTAACTCCAAGATACCACTCTTAAGTCAAGTACTCAAACCTTACATAAAACACCAGAGGATAATTGACAAGGCTTCGCAACACTAGAAGTGTACAGTAATATTTTATCACTGCCCACTAGAATGGAGTATAGTGGAAACATTGCTGGTATGTAAAACTGTAGGAAGAATATTTCATTTACTATGTGAAATCAATTACCTTTTGATAAATTGTAAATGGTTTCTGTCTAAATACCTGCATAGTTGAAATTACTCTTGCAGTTATAGCGTAATGATTTTGTTCTTACGTTTGAGTAGAAGCAGGTGACTATTGAACCACGGTGACTTGAGCTTTTGACATAAAGATACATGATTGGCAAAAATATCGCGAAATAACGTGGTTGAAATAGATCACCCCATCGTCAACGAAGTTGGAATCGATTGATTTATAATCAATTTAGAAAATAGCGGCACAAATGCTAGCATGATAAACACGGCAAAAGTCTTACATCTGAGAAATGCTGGCTAATCAGCGTCAAGATCCAATGGCACAAGTCCTAATAACGCATATTTCTATTACGTACTTCCTTATCTTGAGTTCAGCCATGGAATGAAAAACTATTGACTCGTTGATTGAAAGGGGCTTGACTTGCAAAAATCCGCCATCCAATGCTTTCCATTGTGGCAAAAACGGTTAATTATTAGCTCAAAACTGCATTTCAAAGTCATTCAGAGCTGTGTTGGAGATGATAGAACGGTTGAAGGTGGTGGTGGTCTGGTATGGAATTACTCAGCCAAATTCAACTCACACGACTAGACTTTTTGTAAAAGATTATTGTATGTGTGGCTCTCTAATTGGTAAGCCGAGTTACAGCGAAAAATTGACGGGATTGACTCTTCTTCAACAACTGTATTAATGGTATGTGGGTTTTATGAATTTTGTAAGAAAGACAAGAACATATCAAATTGGGCTGCGGAGCGTAAACTTTGGAAGACTTATGAATAGGCGTAAGACGAAAATAAAATGATGAGGGCACGGAAAAAAACTATGAATACGCACAGAAAACGACTGTACATCTTCTGATAGTTGACGTCAATTGTATTTTACGTTGAGCATTTTACGCACACTTATCCTAAAATACAACTGATGAATGTAAGCTGGAATCAATTCATAAAGACTGGACTCGGAAAAAATGAGAAACACAAAAATGATCACCAAAAATTCATTTTAAATCGAATACTTCTCAAATTTTCAGTGATTACATAAATATACATTAGCTATATTTTGGCATAATTTATTTATTGAATTTCCTCCTCCAAACTGAATGCTCGTACATTTCTCTTAACACTGCTCATGAGATCTTGGGCCAGGCTTTGTCCATCTTCCTTACACAATTTCTCCCAGATTGTTTTTAAAGCTTCATCGGTTTTGAATGTTTTCCCGCTCTTCTTCAACTTCTTCTTCATTCTCGCCCAAAACTTTTCGATCGGACGAAGTTTTGGTGTATTTGGCGGATTCGCCTCCTTCTGGACCATATTAATGCCTTTCGCTTCGGACCAATCCATTACAGGCCTGGCGTAATGGAACGAAGCGAGATCCAGCCAGAACAGCGTGGGACCACGGTGAGAGCGGAGGAAGGGCAGCAAGCGCTTCTGCAAGCATTTCTCTCGATAAATTTGCTCGTTTATGGTGCCGGTTGTAACAAACGACTTGCTGTACCGTCCGCCCCCGCAAATCGCCTGCCACAACAGGTACTTCTTCGCGAATTTATCCATCTTTCTCTTCCGGAACTTTTCCGGAACCTCCATGCGAGACGTACCGACAAAAAACTCGAGGCCGGGGATTTGTTTGGTGTCCGCCTTGATATATGTCTCGTCGACCATGACGAGACAGCCTGGCTTTAACAGCCACTCACGGTACAGCTTCCGCGCACGAAAATTGGCCACCGTTTATTGCTTGTCAGTCCGGTTTGGCTCCTTCCTGACCTTAAAACACGTTGCCCAGCCCGCTTCATTATCTGCTGGATCCATCTGTGCGACTGACCAGGATTATCGATCACCGTGCCCAAGATTTGCTGGCGTAGCTCTTCTTGTTTCGAATGCATCTTGAAAACTACTTGACAGATCGCGAATTTTGCAAACATAAACATAACACTCTAGACTAGTATTACCCAAAATTTCATTAATTTTTACCCACGCGATAAAAAGTTACACCCAAAACAAAGTGTCGCATTTTTTTCCGAGTCCAATCTTTAGTACCCATTCGTACCCACGATCGTCTTTTTTACAAGAATTATTCAAAACGAATCCAATCTAACCTTCGGCGCAACCCAAAGTTTTTCTGCTCATTTGTGAACACAAAAATGAATGTTAATTGTCTTCCGGTTGAAATTTATTTTGGCGACAGAATCGCCAGCACACCAGTGGACAAATGTGATCTCCTTTCTGAGCACTTCAAAAGTGAAAACACCATGCCAGCATTGGAGCAAGTCAGCGAAGCACTCAGAGATACTCCCAGAGACGCGTTCGACTTCAATATTCCTGCGATTACATTGAACCTCGTTTAATCCGCAATCCAGAAGCTGAAACTCTCAAACGTGGCAGGACCTGTCGGAATTCCTTCACGTGTACTAAAGAATTGTTCTCCAGTGTTTACGATTCCTCTTTTGAAGATTTTCAATATCTCGTTACGCCAAGGAAAATATCCAACACTTTGGAAATCTTCGTTCATGTTCCCGATTTTCAAGAAAGGAGATAAACAAAACGCCGAAAATTATCGAGGAAATACATCGCTTTGTGCCTGCTCAAAAGTCTTCGAGATCGTCGTCAACGACTTGTTGTTTGCTAGTTGGAGACACTACATCTCTCCTGAAAAACATGGATTTCACCCCAGAAGATCGATTTCAACCAACCTTGCACCTTTCGTTTTCTCGTGTCTCCGGAATATATAACTGGATCTCAAGTCGTTGGTTACACGGATCTCAAGCCTATTTTTGACCGGATCTACC
Source organism: Aedes japonicus (assembly GCA_034211315.2). Classification (NCBI taxonomy): domain Eukaryota; kingdom Metazoa; phylum Arthropoda; class Insecta; order Diptera; family Culicidae; genus Aedes; species Aedes japonicus. Next base: position 97,714 of record JASCZW010004733.1, read on the forward strand.
ATGCTATACTTTTGGCAAAGTTAGACAAACTTGATGTGTCAAACAATAAAGTTCGTTGGTTTAAATCTTATCTAACGGACAGGATACTCTGTGTAAAGATCGGCTCAGCTCAATCGAGCTACTTTACTAATATGTCGGGCGTACCTCAAGGCAGCAACTTGGGACTGCTGCTGTTCTCAATTTTCATCAACGAGGTTGGACTAATACTTCCACCTAACAGCAGGTCGTTCTATGCAGACGATGTGAAAATTTATGTGGTTGTGCGATGCTTCGCTGATTGCTTACGACTACAGCACTTGCTTAGTAGCTTTGAAGAGTGGTGTTCTAAGAATTTCCTCACAAATGCTTCATTATCACATTCCATCGAAAATTGAACCTAATTGCATTTGATTACATGATAAACAATCAACCTCTGCAGAAGTATGATACTGTTCGTGACCTTGGAATCACGCTTGACTCCGGTTTGACATTTAGAACACTCCACGAATATGAATAACAAAGTGCATTCTATTCTGGAATTTGGAGCCTTGGTGTGGTGGCCGTATAAAAGAATCTGGATTGCGATGATTGAAACTGTTCCTTATGGTCTCCGTCATCTGCCGCGGAATGGTCCTGTCAACCTTCCAGCGTACTAGGATCGTTGCCCACTCTTGGGAATTGAAACATTGGAGCATAAGCGTACAACCATGCAAGCAGTTTTCGCAGCAAAGGTGCTACTAGGTGAAACCGACTCTCCAGGAATTCTGGCCGAACTCTTCATCTACGCTCCTGAACGAGTTCAACAAGAAATTTTCTGCAGCTCGGAACTTGTGCTGCAAACTACGGCCAACACGATCCAATTCGATTCATGTCATCGAGCTTGAATGAACTCTACGCTCTGTTTGACTTCAACTGTGCCGCTGAGACCTTCCGTCACCGGATTCAGCGTAGTTGGATGGAGAGCCGCTAGTTCAGACATGGTGGCATTTACTACATACTGGCATTAATGGCGAAGATACTAGACGACTGATTCCATCACGACAGATTATTTAAGTATTACTGACAATGACTGGAACTACTGTATGAATAACTAAGAAAATTGCCAGATGTAATACAATACACTATGAATAAGATTTACTCAAATTTTCAGGTTACCAATTGTGGCATTTCCAGTCTCACGAAGTCAACACATCAAGAGTCGCTTTTCACATACTGTTGATTACTATCTTTTCTCAACTAAACGGACTTTTTTTTATCCTGGTATGCCTCTGTTGTTCAGGTCACTGCAATTAAAGGGTGGCAATTAAAATTTTGGAATTTTTTCGAGGCCTCTATGCTCAACAACAAACGAGCTCAGAGAGAAATAAGAGTGTGTATGCGTTAGCTCTTTCTCTCCTATTTTTGCTAGTATTTTCTGTTTTGTTTATGTTTGCTCAGTTTTGCTCAAAATGCCGTCGAAACAAGAAGTATTTCGCGAGCGCGTTGTACAGTTCTACGAACTGCACATAAATCTCGGCAAAACGTATACGGTACAACATTTTAAAAGCAAAAATGTTGCGACTTCGACTGTTTACCATATCCTAAGATCCCCAACAACTGCTCGCAAGCAAGGTAGTGGAAGACCAGCCAAAATTATGGACGCAAAAGGACTTCGTTCTCTTTCTCGTGCCTTCAACAACAAGGATTCACTGAGCCAACGGGATGCCGCAAAAAAGTTCAACTGTTCTCACCAGTACATCTGCAAAACATTGAAAAGAGTCGGAATAAAGTGCCGAAAGAAGACACGAGCCCCGGAATATACTGATGCACAGATTTCAACGCTGAAATCCCAATGCCGTTGGTTGATTAAAAATTATTCCGGAAAAAGTTTTGTTTTGGACGACGAAAGCTACTTCCCTCTTTCGAAGACGCAGATTCCCGGAAACGATCGATACTATTCAACGGATAGTTCTACTACACCTCCGAACATAAAATATAAGTTTAAACATAAGTTTGAACAGAAAGTGATGCTGTACATTGCCATTTCCGAGAAAGGCATTTCTAAGCCATGGTTCAAGCCCTCTGGTTTGGCAATCAATCAAGATGTGTACCAGAACGAATGTTTGAAGAAAATTTTGATCCCGATTCTACAAAAACATCATGCTGATGGACAATACGTGTTTTGGCCGTATAAAGCGTCATCGCATTACGCCATAAAAACACAATCGTTCCTGAATACCCATTCGATCCCATTTGTACCCAAAAACCACAACCCAACAAATCTGCCTCAGTGTCGCCCAATCGAAGATTTCTTCGAGGTTTTGAGTTCCTTGGTGTACAAAAATAACTGGAGAGCCACGAATTGCAAACAGTTGATTGGTAGAATCAAGAGATGCATTCGCAAAGTTGAAATGGAGGCCGTACAACGCTCCTGTTCCGACATCAAACGGAAGCTTCGCCGAACATCCGATTACGGACCGTTTTCAAATGTTCACTAATTTTTTTTCAACAATGGACAATGTATCTTTTATTTGAATAAATCAGATCTTCTTCAACTATGTTTGTCTTTTTTGACAGCTTGAGAAAGAAATTCCAAAATTCTAGTTGCCACCCGTTGCAAAAGTGGAGTATCTCGAAAGCGATGAAAAAACATGCAAAGATTTTTCGAGGATGGTTCGCTAGTCTGAGCCTGTTCAAACATATCAACTATAGAATTTTTTTACTTTAAACATAACCACCTCGGAGTGTTCAGACAAAAACAAATACTAGAATCACCCAGGGAACCAAGTGGCCTCTGTCTCCCCTATAGACAAGAAGCTGGGCAAAATTATTCAAGGGTTCATAATAGACATCACTGCATTCACGGCTCAGTATTGGAGCATATTTTCCTATGTGCCGAGGTGCCGACATTAATATACATATTGCTCGAACTCGCTCATACACCCCAGCAGGCAGGCATGCATGAATCTGCACTTGCACTTGTGGGGTCTCATCTCTCTATATGGCACCAAAAAAAAAAAACACAAGCAACCCAGTTTGGATGGCCGGAAAACGTATGCAATCGCTAACGCACATGATGCGCCTACTAAATCAAAACAAGGCATCCATAGTATCAGCAGTCGCAACGTTCACCAACGTAGGAAGCATATGCACAAGCAAATGACGCCGCCGGAAAGTGATGTGCATTGCTGTTCGGTGCGGGATGCTGAAGCAGGAGCAACAATAATAATGCAAAAAAAACAACTCCTACAGCCGTAAGTATCACCTAGTAGTGCGATTTCGGCTTATAGACTAACCCAAAAACAGACAAGTTCAAATTTTCCACAGGGTCTTTAGAAGAGAAATCACTCTGTTAAAAATTCCAAATCATTTGGTTGAAAGATGAGCCAATGCATTTGGTTTACAGTAAACATGGAATTAGAAACAGTATACTAAAAAGCATTATCTGTAACTGATAAATTCTTTTAATGGTTCACGTGTCAAATACTTTTTCCTCATAAGAATCAGCACACACATAAACACTCCGCAGTTGGCCTATATATTGTTGTGCATCCGTTTCCTGTTAAGCATTCCATCCTTCATTCATGCCATAGCTGAATGTTCTTTGCATCATCTCTCATGGCGAAAGCACTGCTTGCAGCTATTGTTTTTAGAAATGATCGACAGCACCCTGAATAATCAGGCAGAGTACAATTGTATGGAATTGTAATTTGACGAACGTTTCGGGCGTCTCATGACGAAGACCTGTCGAGGATTGTTGGTTCTACAATTCTATAAAACTACTAGTTAGCATATCTTCGTAAATTACGAAAAAAACGTTCGAACCATGACGATTGACGCGCGCTGCTGAGGTGACCGAAAAAGATATTTGTTTATCCAAACGCAGCATCTTTCAGCGATCTTTTAAGAACACGACGAAAACTTATGTATTCATTTTATAACCATAAACGAACCACACTACAGGTATCCCTCGATTTTGATTATTCGAAAAAGACAAACTAATTCAACAAAAATAGATTATCAATTTGCAGAAACATGTCTCTTCTGTCTGGTGCTGTTGTCGATTTCCCTAATTGGTTTGTCACGTTGGTGAAAAAATTCTACATGTCACATGTTCAATCGCGATTGTGTGCCATCTCGCTTTAACGGTTACAACTTTGTTGCTAGACCCATAAAATCATAAACCTTTAAGCCACCCGTAGCATATGATGACAAACAAACTGAAGTATGCAGTAATTGGCAAGCCATGCTGACACTTAACGACCAATTGTGGAAAAAAATGTCGCCTTATAACTTATCCAAGGCGAAAAGCTGGAGCACAGCAGACCTCGTCCGTCATTCTTATGGTCTCTGAAGCGTACAAAAAGTCCAGACGGCAGCGTGAGTGATGCACACTTTAATTCTTATTCACAACGCTATAACTCATCGAGCAATCGTGCGTCATTCTAGCCGAAAAGGAAGAACGTCGTTAATTGGATGTTTCTAGAGTAACAATTTAGAGGAATCTAACTCGGAACGCAAAAAAAAATCCTTTGATGGGGGACTGGTGGGGCAATATCTGAGCCATGAAACTGCGGGGATATTAAGAATTGAAGAAATCAAAATGAGGATCAAAATCATTGCTTGGATTTAGAATTACACCCTTCTGGATTATTTCACTAGATTTTGAAAAGCATCAGTGGACTCACACGTGAATCTGATGCCGCCAGATTTTCGGGGTGACAGAAATCTACTACTTTTATTTCCTTTAAGAGAAATTCCATCTCTTAAAATTGACGAGATATTATTTCAGAAGTTTAATATAACTTAAGTTTTCATTTATCAATATATAACTAATAAAGGTTTACAGTCAGTAGCAAAAAAAGTCGAGTAAAATTTTGCTACCAAAAAAGATCATGTTGAACCTTCTTTAATTTACTTTAACACTAAACGAGATTCGTAAGTCAAAAATATACGTTCAATATAATGCTTAGGAAAAAATTAAATTCCAGTTTCAGTATGATTTTTGGAAGCCTTATGGGCCCTTTAATAAATGTGCACAATTTCAGCTCAATCGGTGAACGTTATTTAAGCGCCCGTGGTTTTTTTTTTTTTTTTTTTTAATTTGGTATTCGTATAACATTGTGGGAACAATGTTATGGTATTATCCCCAGGTATTTTACCTCTTAATCTGAGCTCCAAAATACCAAGGCCAGTTATCAAGTTATTCGCTCGGGTTCGAATGCCCAAGGTTCCAAGGAGTGCGCAGGGATATCCGCGGCGTGACAGTCGAAAATGTTTTCGAAGAGATGTGCCAAGAAGGAGAAACATGGAACGTTGCCGATAGGGCACTAACAAGGAATATCTCCAAGCAGCAGAGGAAATGACGAAGTGACCAACGATGGAGGAATTCCTGCGCCGGGACCTCCCTGTCGGAGTAGTCTAGATCCATCGCCGGGGACTAGTTGAGTAGAACGCGTCGTTGCATCGGTTTCGAGTCATCGAGACGCCAGCGAACCGGACGCTAGGCTCCACCGGAATAGCTGGGCTGACTTCGGCACCCTACCGGTCGGTTGGAGTGAACGGCAACAGCAGAAGAATCGGTTTCGGGGGAAGTTCCGCCGCCGGGGAACTCTTTGTCGGCGTAGGGTTGACCCATTGTCGGGGACTACGCGAGTCGACTGCGTCAAGAAGCGGGAGCTTAATGGTTTAGGCAGTGGAAGCTAAATGGCTCACCGTGGTTCGGTTTCGGGAGAACTTCTACTGCCGGGGAATCCTCCGTCCTAAGTAGGTCCTAATTATCCTAAGTAGGGTACACCCACGGTCGGAGGCTACTCGAGTCGATTGCGTCAAGGTGTGTGAGCTAAATGGCTCGACTAAAGTAGGTGGGAGCTAAACTGCTCAAGAAGGGAGCAAATGGAGAGTAGAGCAGTGGTTCAGCAATGCCGATGCATAATTAAAAATAAAGAAGCGAGAGTCCCACGATGGTGACCGTGAAGGATAGCACGTCATGACGGTCGGCTACTCCACATCGGTACACGTCTCGATGGGAACATAAAATAGCCTACAGCAATAGCTGAGATAATAAGAGAAGTACATGAGCACAGCCAAGTTTCATCCTTGGTTATGAATCGGCGCACAAACTTCTTCGGATTGCGTGTGAACTTGCTCAAATTCTCCTGAAAGGTTGTAACACGAATGCGTTTTTGGTCCATTGTAAGCAAACGCGGCACCCATCGCGCGCAGAGCTTTTTCATACCCAAAACGGAATGCTTGATGTTGCCAACTCGTTCAATTAAAATGCCCAAAGCCTTAGCTAGCTCTCTCAATTTCACTTTTGGATGCTCCAATACTATATCATGGATTTTATCGACGTTCTCTGTTGCTGTGACCTCATTTGGGCGCCCAGAACGCGGTGCGTCAACGGTGCTCGTACAGTCACAACGAAAATCAGCAAACCACTTATAAATAGTTTGAATCGACGGAGCAGAGTCTGGAAAATACTTTTCCAGCTTGGCTTTGGTTTCGGCAGTCGTTTTCTTGCGTAGAAAATAGTATTTTATCAGAACTCGAAAATCAGATTTTTCCACTTTAAAAAAAAACTTGTTGATCGGTCTCTTCTTACTGTTTTCACTAATGAATGTGTGGACAGAAATGGCTGAAATTTTGACAGCCGTCATTCAAGGAGTGAAGCTCATAGAAAATCGTTCACATTGACGATTACCAACGCCATCTGTAGAAAATTAAAGGGACTTTTAAGGCAGCCTAGTAGAACCTAGTTAGCATGTATGGATATGGATTTCGTTCAAAATCATTAGCCATTTAGGACACTTTTACCCCGAAAGACGGGCTTCATCCACCACCAATTGCATACGGTTTCTACTAGGCTTATGTGTGTACAACACGCCAAATGTGCAAATGTCGAAAACATTACGGCTTTGGAATACGAACGATATTTTTGGCGACCAACCACCCCGAAGCATAACTCCCAGCACTCCCACAGACCCGTCAACATTCTTTTCCACTTATTTTAGTGGCCCTGAAAAGGGCCGTTTTGGGTTCACGGGAACAGCTACAGCCGCCACATCACTACGTCTTGACGCTGGTAAACTTCGTCACGGCTTTGGTTCGGAAACCACTCGGAAATACTTTAGTAGTACTACGTAGTATTTAAAGAGGCGCTTAAGTAGGAACGGAACATAAGCGAAACCCAGGACCCATGAGGTGATCAACTCGTAGCGCTACTAGCGTGTGCGAAGGTCAAGTCTAAAAATGGGAGGCCGCCGGTGTACTGGTGGACAGAGTCGATCGCCGTCCTACGTAGGATATGACTTCGCGCAAGGCAGAGGATGCAGCGAGCGCGATCTGACGCAGAACGAACGGAGCGTCGAAGGGCGCCAGTCGATGCAAAGGCCGCGCTAAAGAGGAAGATAAAGTCCAGCAAACAAACTTGCTTCGAGGGCTGTGGACGGATGGTCGACAAACACGCTGAACTTTCAGAAGCACGTGAGTAATGACAACCACGGAGACCGGGGGTTAGGCGACTCGTCCAGATAGCAAAGTTGCTCAAGGTGAACAAAGCACCAGGACCAGATGGTATGCCGTACCTCGTCCACTATTTCTCTGGCTCCCGAAATGTTCAGGGTGGTAATGCAGAAATGTCTAGACGAGGGCGTCATTCTGAACGCCTGGAAACGCCAGTCCTTGTACAGGTACCCAAGACAGGAAAGCCACCAGGTGATCCATCGGCGTATCGACAGATATGCCAGTTGGACACGGCAGATAAGGTTCTAGAGAGGGTAATCCACATCAGGCTGTCGAAGTACATGGAGGGTACAGGCGGCCTGTCAAACAACCAGTTTGGCTTCCGTAACGGCAAGTCAACGGTGGATGCCATACTGTCCGTCACCAAGACGGCAGAGGTGGCAATCCAGCGCAAGAGGCGGGAGGTCCACTACTATGCAGTGGTCAGGAACGTGTCCAAGTCACCGCTGGAGGTTCGATCCTGGGCCTGGTGCACTGGAACACGATGTATGACGAAGTGTTGCGGCTTACGTTCTCTACCGGGCTAAAGATTGACGGTTTCGCGGATGACATCCCAAGTAACAATTCAAGTTTTATTGTGGTTTTAATGCACACTTAAAGGCTAAATCATGGTCTCCAGAACCCTCATAAAACCAAAATTGTTACTAGGGGTAGCCCTAGAGGTCTATGGTGAATCCATAGAAGAGGTATAGTAAGAGGCTGCATGATCGCTCGGCCATGCAAGGGAGCAAGCGAAAGCTTCAGACCAGTGACATTTTGTCAATACTGAGGTATGATGGGCCGGCGTTGGCCACTGCCTTGAGTATTAAGAGCTACCTTGGTAAGCTCGTAAGCTCGAGAGTACGCATAGGCTGATGTGTCTTAGAGTGGGCAGAACTTACTGCAAAGTGTCATGCGGCGCAGTCTGCTTCATCTTCAATTTGAAGAAACATTAGTATTTTCCATTTATATCCAACTACCTTTATAGCTTATCTTGACAGATACGCGTATTTTGTCTACAATGTGCAGACCTCTTCAGTGTCGTGTACTAATAACTCGACTTTGTACACGACACTGAAGAAGTTTGCACATTGTAGACGAAATACGCGCATCTGTCAAGATAAGCAATAAAGGTAGTTGGAATTAAATGGAAAATACTAATTTTTCTTCTCATTTCTAGTTACAGGTATTCCACTAAACAGCTCACACTTTCTAGGATTCAATTATTTGAAGATAGTACAAAATATATGATGATGGGAAGAGAGGGTCAACAATAGGCATTTTTGTATGACGTACGTCATGGACGTTCCCTAAGGTGCTTCGTTTCACGTTAAGAATCGTTGAGGGAATTTTGAACAAAAAATGCTGCCAAGGTGCCATTGTTGAAGATAGATCAAGGCTAAAGCCAGATCCATGCCTCTCACGTTCCCACTAGGGTGTGGAACAGGCAAAGGTTAAGCTGGCGACGAAAGCAATTCTGGATGCACCTCGTAAGCTAGATGACGAAACGCAGGAAACTATTCTCTATGAAGCAGAACCTACTATCAACAGTTGACCAGTTTGTCATATCCCATCGAAGTCTGCAGATGAAGAAGCCAGAGAACACCAAACCATTTTATGCTCGGCAGCAAACATTCTAGCTTCGGAGCCGATCGAGCTATGCTTCGGAGTACCTGGAAACTTGTATAATTCATCTCCGACCAGCTTTTTGCTAGGTGGATGAAGAAGTAATTGCCAGTTGTAACCCGAAGGGGGAAATGTTTCAATCTAACGAAGGGCCTAGAGGGTGGTGATCTTGTCCTGGTGGGTGGTGGAATGAAAATTATCTGGAATTTAATGAAGATCAGCTACAAGAACAGCTGTTTCGGACGTCGTGATGAGTTATGAACCTTGTTCAGGAGCTCAAAATGTTGCGGATTCTCTCCAAGGTACACGGGCGGAGGTATGTGGCGACGAGGTCTCTCGTAACACCATACACATCACCGGAATCGAAGCATGAATCGTCAACCGATAGCAGCAGAATGTAAACATAGTAAAATTAATATGTTCTTCCCATATCAAATTTTTCAAAAACTATATTAATTGTCCTAATTTATTTTCATATTTTACTTAATGTAAATTTAATACGGTTGATTGCCTAGTGACTAAAGAAGTAAGTCAATTTTAGTGAAACAAGATTTACTAATTGCATGGAAATTGGTAACAATCTTATTGTTGTTATTTAGAAGACTTCGTGTCCAAAAGACGCGGATCACATCCTTATTACTGCCATAATAATGTTCATACGAAATATGAGTAAATGTACGGCATTGTAATGTTCAATTACAATACTATCGACGAACGTTATTGATCTTGTTAATTTTTCAAATAGTAGCCTACTTCATTGATCCATATTTTTCTTCAAACAAACCACATGCACTCGAAAATGCTGGTGTTTTCGTTGCCTATAATGAAACATTTTTTCACAAGCAGTTCAAATGGAACAATAGCCGGACAGAAAAGAGGCTGCCGACAATAGTAACACTCACATGAGAAGTTTGACGGTTTATAAAAACACTTCCAAGCCTTTTCGCATAATTCTGTCGATTGTAATAGATAGAGAATGACGGAGCAAATAAATGTAAACAAACAAAATCGGAAGAAGTATGCACGACGCTGCGAAAAATAGTCATGAAATGGTATACCTTGCTTAGTGCCTAGAATAGGTCAATCCCCCTAGTATTTATTTTTGGGTTTCCCATAATTCCCGATTTTTCTAAAGCGATGATCTTCCATTCCTTTTCACACTGTTTCGTGTCTAGTTATTGAAGTGTAATTCCGATATAAATAGCATCCCTATATTCAGATACGTAGAAGCTACAAACGGAAATCATCTATCACGATTCAAAATAGAACTATGACTAGATGATTTAATAAAAACTCCAAAACGACTCCAGCGGGTGAGAAGCGTAGGGTTACACATTTTCAACAGCTGCGCGCAGATTTTATACAAACATGTCCGCTGACAACGCTGATGATGGGTGCCAACTTTAGATACTCATGCATTTATATAGATACGCGGAAAAAACATAAGCATCTTTGGCTGCCCTGCTTTTAAGTGAGTTATTTTCCTATAATTGCAAATAGCTTTAGAAATCAGAGAAAGTGAATAGAGCAATAGTGAGGAAGTGATGATGCTATCAGCTTGTTTTTCTGTGCCGATGTTTTTGTTGTGGTATACTGAAATTTTTACGTAGAAAATATATGCAGGTATTATTGGGTTTAAAACGCATTCTATGTTTGCAGGAATTTAATAAACGTTACTATAACAAAACTACCTCCTAATTTTCGTTATGCTCGTTTGGAGACAACTTCTGGCTCTTTGTTTAGAGACGAATAATACATCGCCACATGTCTATATACAATAGTATCTATAATGCCAACGTGTTTTCATCGTTCAAAGAGCGTTCAGATGAAGATGAAGGGAAAGTAAACAAAACTAACGCTTGTTGGCTTTGCCAAAACAAAAAAAAAACGGATATACACACGCGGGAGAAGGACAGTTTAATTAGCCGGCACCGAAAAGAGTGTTCTGAGGTTAATTGTTGTTTTGACTGCGCGTTCGTACATCAACACGCAGGCCGCCATCAACCGTTCCGCCGAACCACTAGCAAGCGGTTTTATCGCGCACGATCTATGATTAAAGTCATTTTCTAGTGTTTGTGTATCTTTCTTGCGGTTTTTTTTAGGGGGCATTCTCTGCACGTGATGGCGGCAGATTGTCTAGACATTAGGGCAGAATCTATCACATTCGTTTTAAGTGAGAGGCAACATCCGAGATGCCAGACCAACCAGTGGATGTCAAACGAGCGGCACAAAAAAATCTTAATTGCTGCACTTGATTTTTCTTGCTAGCTTGACACAATCATGTACAAGTTCGAGCGATAATTTATGGTGGGTTATTTAAATGAAGAACAAATGGTACAGCGGGAAAATAGAAGGGTGATGGATCGTCGTTTCAAGGAGAAAGTAAAAATAACTACTCAGTTATTTGGAGGGAGTGAAAAACTGATTACTCACTAAATTATAATTCTAGCGGCATTCGTTTGACTGTCATATCGGGTGAACGTGTCGATTAGTCACGCAGATCTCCGACTAACTGTACTATTCGAGCTACCATGAACAAATGTCCCTTATCAACCGTATTGCATACTGTGACATACAATGATGAAGCATTGTTCTGGTTTCTGACGGTTGGGGTTTTTATGTATTACTGAGAAATCAACTTCATAATCAATTCGTGATTAACTCATCATGGCACGTATTAGTCAAACTTGATAACCAACAAGTCATCATTGAATGACTTTCTCTGAACTACGTGATTGATTGGCGAGTTTCGTTGCCACGTGATTATGCAAAAGTTGACGAAAGCAATTGTCAGCTTCGTGTGGTTAATTGTTTTTAGAATCTATTAGCAAACGTACACTGCTGCTCAAGGCATGTTCACCTCCTAGCACAAATCAGCATGGGGCGTTTTAAACTTGCTTCATACTATTGCCACTGCCGTTCTATGCCTAACTGTCCCACTACCTATAATGGTTACATTGAACATGAGACAGTTATGCATAGAACGGCAGTGCACGTATTGATCAATTTTGAACAACGCGGCGGTTTGACTTGAAGTAAGTTCTTCTCCTTTTCAACTCCAAGCTTATTAGTCGTTCAAATTAATTAATGTCAAGGTGCGAGTACTGTATCCATGTTGCGTGGGCACGACTTGCAAAGGTAGCTCTATGAGTTCCATCCATTCTAATATTAATGATAATTGAACGGAAGATTGTTCCATAGCATTAGAGGTTTGCAGTGGTTTCGATGGGTTTCTAATGATGGCCTTAGTGTCTTTGCTGTTGTATTAGACCCATGTGTACATCATTTTCGGTAAGTATAGCCATCCCAGATGCATCACATAACCAAACACGAACACATGTTCAACGATATCAATCTTGAAAAGATTGCACTTTATCAAGCGAATATATCAAATTATTTTACTTTATGTAGGGAAAATCTACAAGTGTCAGAAGAAAATCCGGACCGTTTTCGGGAACTTGGGTGTTGGAGAATATTTGACGTCAACACTTACCTCCTTAGTCGGGGACGTTAAGTACCCGGTCTTCTACCAGTCATTGCCACCAAGCTTCAAGTAGATCTCGTGATTGCCTGCTGCTTAGACACGGCCTGCTTCGACTGACGCTTCCGCATAACTATGTCCATCTTGCCTTGGTACTTTTCCACCGTTTGGCCAACCTCTCGGTTCAAGACACGGAGCGATTAGGGCACCCTTGCCGCTGCCGAAGTGGGTTCATAGTGATCATAGTGATCTTTTCTCCGTCTGCGACGTGTCTTTGTGATGACGCATCCTTCGGGGGCACGAAGGGCCCCTGTACAACTTCTTCTGGTGCGTGCTCCTGTGCTTGCTGGCTACATTCACTGTTCTGCGTAGCTCTGTGGCATGTCATTGCTACAGCGCTGTTCGTCTTGCTTTTCGGACGAACCAGTTGGATAATGTCTCCTGGTTTGCAGGGGCCCGAGGACCCAAATCCGGCAGTTTATCACGGTCAAAACGACTCGACTTGTGTTTCCCGACGAAGGAATATTTCTCAAAACGTGAAAAGCGTTATTCGTACTCCATTGTTAGCCGGGTGGAAGCGGATTCCGGGTGGAGTATTGCTCCCAGTTCACCAGCGCCCCGTCAAATCAAGCCGGTATTTCACTACGAACCACCGGAATAATCCCCGGCGGTAGATTTGTCCTACTCCGACGAAGAGTTCTCCGGCAGTGAACAATCTTCCGGGACCAATGCTTCCCGTGCAGGTGCTGAGGTCGGTCGTGCGATTCCGGTGGATACCTCAAAGGCGCCCCGACGACCATTTGCCAGTGCTACTTCGCGAACTACTCGAACTAAAAAGTCGAGTATTAGTACCAGACACTGAAAAAGTCTGCACATTGTAGACGAATACGCGTATCTATCGAGGTAAGCAATAAAGGTAATTGGCATTAAATGGAAATTTTTAATATTTCTTTTAATTTTCTAGTTACTTGAACTAGCTTCCAGTCATGGTCGTAGCCTATTCCGACTGAGGTCAGATGCCAAGTTCGGTCCAGTGAATTCGATGGATAGTGACTTTCGGTTCGACCCAATGATCATCACCGATTCTACGTAACACTCGAACTACTTGGCCGCCGTCCGGGAAAATTGCGTACACCGATCGCGGCCCCACGCTCTCTTGTCTTCACGCCATTTCTGCTGCAACGATGACATGATCTGCGTTATCGCGTAAACGTGCTGTTGCAAATCTTCGGCAGTGAAATACAACATGTTGCAGTGTCACCCAGCTTGAACAGTGTCAGTCCAGTGTGGGGACTCTGCGTGTCCAAATCTATGAAAATACTTTCTGTGGCATCAATGTCCTGACAAAAGCAGCGTCAGGTGGAAGTTCACCTCTCGATACTTTCTATTCTCCCACTTCGACAAGTTTGGGATGAGCCGATGACACACTGTCCCACTTCTGCTGCCACCTCGGTATCGATTGAATTCCGCCAGGCAGATGCAGATGGGGATGGTTGGGTAATTTAGCACCCACTTCCTGAAACATGCAGCTCCCACTTTGCAACTGACTCGAGTAGTTCCCGACGGTGGATCAAACCTACACCGACGGAGAGTTCCCCGACGTTGGAACATCCCCCGAAACCGACAACCCTCTTCTCTGTTCAACCACTCACTTCTTGGTCCTCCCGCAATTTTTACTGCATAGCCGACATGATTTAGTAAAGGCTCCGTTTATCGCATTCGCACTTTAGTCACGACACATTCTATATATGAGGTTTTCTGGGCTGGTATCTAGCCCCCTGATGGCAAGCATCTCGCTTCGCAATAAGCCGAATCGCAATAAGTCAAATAGAGTACTCCGGTGAAGAGTCTGAGGCATCTGAGACACCTCTAATCAAGCCCCGTTTCACCACCCAACAATATTTGTACAACAATGATAACTCTCGCATAAACATGGACAATGAAAAGAATCGGTTCGGAAGCGGAGAAACTGTAGTACCCCTTCTGACACAAGTGCAGCAGGCTGAAAGATCTATCTGGGACGTCTTACCCCAACTCGCCGATATTTAAACGGCAGGAAGTAGGCGTAGCCGAATGTTACTCCACGAACCAGACTGCCCTACGGAGACTGCCGATATCTAACCCAGACCACTCAGAATCGTTGGTACGATTCCAGGAAGCCAGAGCATCGGTACGAAGAGTAATTAAGCAGGCAAAGGAGCAAGCGTGGGAAAACTTTGTAGCGAAACAGCACGACGACCAAATTATGGAAAACGGTAAACACTTTGCGAGGCAGCCGACAACAACGCACTTTAGTACTCAAGCAAGCGAGCTCCTGTGTGCTCTCGACAGGTCCCGATATGGCTGGGTATCCTCTGCTTCAACGTCTTCCTTTATCCGTAAAAATCACACTTCCTGAGCTATTGAACTGAATATTGCATAACGGTGTGTTTCCCGCTAGCTGGCGGAATGGAATTGTCGTTCCTATTTCAAAACTGCACTGCCTTGGTACGGTTCCGGATGCCTTCCGCCCCATATCGCTCACCAGTTCTATGGCGAAGCTGGTCGAGTTATCAATCGACGACTGTTCACGGACGGCTCGACAATCGTCAACAGCCTTTCGTGCAGAATACGGTACGAGCACATATCTTACCGTACTGGAGAGACCGCTACTAAATCAGGACCAACAAGGCCTGATAGCGTCGCTGGATCTATCGAAGGCGTATGACAAAACCTGGACTCAACATGCTGCAAAGCTTCCTCTAGCAACGGACCTTCTAGGTGACCGTAGGCGGCCACACATCAAGGAAATACCCTTTGAAAAATGGAGTCCTACAAGGCTGATGGCTTTCCGTAAAACTGTTCCTCATTGCAGTCCGTCTTCCGAGTGATACAAAGAGGGGTCGCAATATTTCTGTACGCAGACGACATCCTTCTTGCAGTGTGAAAAGCGAAAACCGATGGACTACATCGCAAACTTCAAGATGCCGTCAAAGCTGTCGATAACAGGGCAAATAGTGTAGGATTTAGCATATCAACACATCTTCTACTGCAGTCCGAACGCACGTCGGAATCCAGCCCCGAAAACTAACCGAATAGGATCCTTGGGGGACCCTTGATCGGACTCTCTCGTGCAAGCCTCATTGCGAAATGGTAAAGAAAGGCTTTTTTCACGAATGATCGGTGTCAAACTGCCGCGTGGCAATCGTATGTCACGACTCCAACTGGGCTCGGAAAAATTGACATACGGGATCGGACTAAGGAGGGCGACTGGTAGGCGTATAACAGAGTAATCCGAATTGCATCCCGAGCTCACAATTCGCTTCTTGCTTGCTCTCAACTAAGTGTTCTAAATGCACTTCCACAGTTATTAAGAAGAGGGAGTGCCGCTTTTAGAGATACATTTTCCGGCTGGGTACAGTTTCCACTGCGGCCAGTTTTTTGATCTATTGTGGTGAAGGTGTACTCCGCTTTCCGCCAGTACAAATCGCTAGCCATCTTCTTTGTCCGGAGGTTCTCAACAACACCACACGTTTCCTTGTCAGTCACATACTGGTTTCCCAGAATCTGGTAGAAGTTCTCCTTCGCATATATCTCGTCATCTATTACGCAGCAGTGTGGTTTCGTTAACTTCTGGTCGTAAAACTTCCGGGCACGGATTTTAGCGACTGTATTCTGTTCTTCGTCCCGGTTTGGGAACTTATTAACAAGTACAACTTCTTAACCAAATCTGGAACTGAGGCATTCGGTTTCCGTTTGAAGGCCTCAACCACGCGTTTGTGATCGTTTTCGTTGACCTGACGTCTTTTGTTCCAAATCTTCGCTTCCGATCGACAGTCAGGCGTTCTTAGAACCGTTTTATGATACCCGACACCGTGGAATTCGCGATTCCCAACTTTTTTCTGATGGCACGATGCGACAGATCCTTGTTCTCAAAGTACTCGTGCTTACTCGAGAAAGATGGCTTTAGCGATCAGTTCATTCGATTCTCTTTCCCCGAACTGTCTTCTGAGACCATCTTTCACTTCATCTACGAAATTTTCGATTTTCGGAGAAGAGAATCGTTTGAATGCTGTTTGATACGTTCCCTCATAATGTGGGTTTAGGTAAGGAAACAGATTTTTCTGACGAAATTTCAATCGAAACCTCATTGAAAAGGTCGAGAAGCAGGTCTAGCCCAAAAAGGCCAACGTAGAACTTACAGCATCTTTGTTCAATAGCAATCGTTTTAACATTTCGAACGTGGAGTTTTATCTCGTCAGATCATTCTCCTTTAGCTTGGAAGGATTTTTTCCTAAATTAATCATACACGCAGAATCATCGAAAACCAATGTTGAGCGAGAGCGTGAAAGAAAAACTTCCATTTGCTTGCGAGTTTTAATTCCACTATAGTTCTTTTCATGGCAGCTTAAAACGTTCCTCTGATTTAGGAGAAAATTTAAACAGATGATAGGCCTTTCAAGCTCATTCGCGCTCTCTCTCACTCAGTACAACTAGCTTTAGCAGTCGGTCCGTAGCCGTAGCTCGGGAGTCGCATATCAATAGGCGCTCTCGCTCAGTTAAATAGCTCTAGCTCCCCTATCACATGGTACAGTTCGTGAGCTATATTGGATAGGTGCTGCCGTTCGCGCTCTCGCTCGCTTGTCATATTGCATACAAAAATAGCTCCAGTTCACGCTCCCGCTCACATATTAGTTTTTGTGTGAGGTGAGCGGGTGAGCTACCGCTCAATTAAAAAGAGCGTTGGGTCACTCGTTCATCTTGGTAAACTAGTTCTTTAGTCTAGTTCATGAGCGCATTACCCACCTCTATTATGCATCAACGGTAACACAGAAGCAGACCATTTATAAAAAGAGGCGAGGCAACTTCCGCCAATTGTCCTACCAATTCCAGACGAAGACCTCCTGAGAGCGGTAAAACAAACGATGAAACAATCAGTGATATAAACATAGAGGAGGAAAACTGAGGGAAATACAAGACGACGCTCACAAGTGATCGTGGGTATGCTAGTGACCAGCAAGTATTAATGGACCTGAGGATTGTTCGTATGCGGCTAACGCACACGTTTCTATTAAAAAAAGAACTTCCACCCAGCTGCTGTGGAATGGATGTGGATGTGCGGCACGTAATTCTCTATTGCAGGAAATACGATGATCAACGGCAAGAGCACAATATGAGCGCGACAAGCCTCCGAAATGCCCTAGAAAACCAGAAGCCTACTGAACTTTTTGCCACACAAATTGTAAGCACACAGAAAAGAAGTGCGGATCAATGAAACAGCGAGAAATAGGAACAACAGAGTGAATAGGAAGAAGAAACCGGATTAGGATCAATGAAGATTAATTAAACCGGAGAAAGACGGTGCGGAGCAGGAAAAGAAGGTAGAAGCAAAACAAATAATTACGAATGAAGGACAAAGAGTTGATAACTGAAATATAAAAAAAAATCAATACTAAGGGATGGGGCAATCAAGCGTAAAAGAAGATAGTAGTAGGTGAAGTAAAGTATAAGTAGTAACAAGAGAACAGAAAAATGAAAAAAAAGAACAGAAAAATGAAAAACGCAAAATTGAAAAAAAGGTAAAGAAAAATTAAGATGAAGAAGATAGAAAAGTAATTGGAGAAGATAGAAAAGTAGTTGGAGAAGATAGAAAAGTAGGATGAAGAAGATGAAAAAGTAGTTCAATCCAACATCCAACAATATTGGATTGGAACAAAATAACGAATAGACTCGTGATTCACTTTCATAACATAACAAAAACAAAAATTTCATTTTCATTGTGACTATGAACGATTTGTACAGATTAAATACTGCCACAACCCACGCTCCACTGCAAATCATTGACACGATTCGCACATCAAAACTGTTGCTCTCTAATACTAACAGAGCAGTTGTTGCGACTGTTGACGTATCTACAAAAGGTACACCATCAACGTGACCAAAAAAGTACGATTCCAAGTTAGGTGAACAAACAAGTTGTCTACCACCATCTCCAAATAAGTACCAGTCAACCGGAGAATGCGACTCAACATTCGTGTTAAGTAACCAGCGTAATGGTTTGTTGATTTAGTCAGAGGTAAAAACCAGTCTTCACTGGCGGTTAGAAGAGCCACCCAACGGTGAACCATTGACGCTATATAATTTCTTTGCACAGAGATAACCGACAGGTTTTTATTTCTACGTTAAGTGATGCAAATATTTGACTGTAAAACGATTACTACTCCATAATCATACACCTCATTCATCACTCTGCCAAATGGGCCATAAACGGGCCCAGAGCCAAAGTTTGAAGTACAACCTACCCAGCACGAGGGTTAATACAGCAATTAAACCCAATAGATAATTTCCAAATTACTATAACCTACGATAAGGTTTACATACCTTGGCAAACGAAGCTACTGTTCTCTATTGGTACTATTAGTTGGACTGGTGCTTTCCTGGCTTTGGTCGATGGTTGGAGGTGGGAGTGCGCGGAAATGAGCGACGGAAGATCACTCCCATCACGCGTGGCCCCGCACAGGTTCGATCGTATAGCCCTGGTGGAAGGCCACGTGGTTTGCTTACTGCCCGCACCACCGCAGAGAGGCCTATACGGGGAACGGCGAGGGAAACTGTGAATAGCCACGTTCAACACTTTTCTCTTCTTTTTTTGCTTTTCACCTTTCCACTTAGTTCACTTGCTTTGCACTATACATATATAGTTCCCGACGGTGGATCAAACCTACACCGACGGAGAGTTCCCCGACGTTGGAACATCCCCCGAAACCGACAACCCTCTTCTCTGTTCAACCACTCACTTCTTGGTCCTCCCGCAATTTTTACTGCATAGCCGACATGATTTAGTAAAGGCTCCGTTTATCGCATTCGCACTTTAGTCTCGACACATTCTATATATGAGGTTTTCTGGGCTGGTATCTAGCCCCCTGATGGCAAGCATCTCGCTTCGCAATAAGCCGAATCGCAATAAGCCAAATAGAGTACTCCGGTGAAGAGTCTGAGGCATCTGAGACACCTCTAATCAAGCCCCGTTTCACCACCCAACAATATTTGTACAACAATGATAACTCTCGCATAAACATGGACAATGAAAAGAATCGGTTCGGAAGCGGAGAAACTGTAGTACCCCTTCTGACACAAGTGCAGCAGGCTGAAAGATCTATCTGGGACGTCTTACCCCAACTCGCCGATATTTAAACGGCAGGAAGTAGGCGTAGCCGAATGTTACTCCACGAACCAGACTGCCCTACGGAGACTGCCGATATCTAACCCAGACCACTCAGAATCGTTGGTACGATTCCAGGAAGCCAGAGCATCGGTACGAAGAGTAATTAAGCAGGCAAAGGAGCAAGCGTGGGAAAACTTTGTAGCGAAACAGCACGACGACCAAATTATGGAAAACGGTAAACACTTTGCGAGGCAGCCGACAACAACGCACTTTAGTACTCAAGCAAGCGAGCTCCTGTGTGCTCTCGACAGGTCCCGATATGGCTGGGTATCCTCTGCTTCAACGTCTTCCTTTATCCGTAAAAATCACACTTCCTGAGCTATTGAACTGAATATTGCATAACGGTGTGTTTCCCGCTAGCTGGCGGAATGGAATTGTCGTTCCTATTTCAAAACTGCACTGCCTTGGTACGGTTCCGGATGCCTTCCGCCCCATATCGCTCACCAGCTCTATGGCGAAGCTGGTCGAGTTATCAATCGACGACTGTTCACGGACGGCTCGACAATCGTCAACAGCCTTTCGTGCAGAATACGGTACGAGCACATATCTTACCGTACTGGAGAGACCGCTACTAAATCAGGACCAACAAGGCCTGATAGCGTCGCTGGATCTATCGAAGGCGTATGACAAAACCTGGACTCAACATGCTGCAAAGCTTCCTCTAGCAACGGACCTTCTAGGTGACCGTAGGCGGCCACACATCAAGGAAATACCCTTTGAAAAATGGAGTCCTACAAGGCTGATGGCTTTCCGTAAAACTGTTCCTCATTGCAGTCCGTCTTCCGAGTGATACAAAGAGGGGTCGCAATATTTCTGTACGCAGACGACATCCTTCTTGCAGTGTGAAAGGCGAAAACCGATGGATTACATCGCAAACTTCAAGATGCCGTCAAAGCTGTCGATAACAGGGCAAATAGTGTAGGATTCAGCATATCAACACATCTTCTACTGCAGTCCGAACGCACGTCGGAATCCAGCCCCGAAAACTAACCGAATAGGATCCTTGGGGGACCCTTGATCGGACTCTCTCGTGCAAGCCTCATTGCGAAATGGTAAAGAAAGGCTTTTTTCACGAATGATCGGTGTCAAACTGCCGCGTGGCAATCGTATGTCACGACTCCAACTGGGCTCGGAAAAATTGACATACGGGATCGGACTAAGGAGGGCGACTGGTAGGCGTATAACAGAGTAATCCGAATTGCATCCCGAGCTCACAATTCGCTTCTTGCTTGCTCTCAACTAAGTGTTCTAAATGCACTTCCACAGTTATTAAGAAGAGGAGTGCCGCTTTTAGAGATACATTTTCCGGCTGGGTACAGTTTCCACTGCGGCCAGTTTTTGATCTATTGTGGTGAAGGTGTACTCCGCTTTCCGCCAGTACAAATCGCTAGCCATCTTCTTTGTCCGGAGGTTCTCAACAACACCACACGTTTCCTTGTCAGTCACATACTGGTTTCCCAGAATCTGGTAGAAGTTCTCCTTCGCATATATCTCGTCATCTATTACGCAGCAGTGTGGTTTCGTTAACTTCTGGTCGTAAAACTTCCGGGCACGGATTTTAGCGACTGTATTCTGTTCTTCGTCCCGGTTTGGGAACTTATTAACAAGTACAACTTCTTAACCAAATCTGGAACTGAGGCATTCGGTTTCCGTTTGAAGGCCTCAACCACGCGTTTGTGATCGTTTTCGTTGACCTGACGTCTTTTGTTCCAAATCTTCGCTTCCGATCGACAGTCAGGCGTTCTTAGAACCGTTTTATGATACCCGACACCGTGGAATTCGCGATTCCCAACTTTTTTCTGATGGCACGATGCGACAGATCCTTGTTCTCAAAGTACTCGTGCTTACTCGAGAAGGATGGCTTTAGCGATCAGTTCATTCGATTCTCTTTCCCCGAACTGTCTTCTGAGACCATCTTTCACTTCATCTACGAAATTTTCGATTTTCGGAGAAGAGAATCGTTTGAATGCTGTTTGATACGTTCCCTCATAATGTGGGTTTACGTAAGGAAACAGATTTTTCTAACGAAATTTCAATCGAAACCTCATTGAAAAGGTCGAGAAGCAGGTCTAGCACAAAAAGGCCAACGTTGAACTTACAGCATCTTTGTTCAATAGCAATCGTTTTAACATTTCGAACGTGGAGTTTTATCTCGTCAGATCATTCTCCTTTAGCTTGGAAGGATTTTTTCCTAAATTAATCATACACGCAGAATCATCGAAAACCAATGTTGAGCGAGAGCGTGAAAGAAAAACTTCCATTTGCTTGCGAGTTTTAATTCCACTATAGTTCTTTTCATGGCAGCTTAAAACGTTCCTCTGATTTAGGAGAAAATTTAAACAGATGATAGGCCTTTCAAGCTCATTCGCGCTCTCTCTCACTCAGTACAACTAGCTTTAGCAGTCGGTCCGTAGCCGTAGCTCGGGAGTCGCATATCAATAAGCGCTCTCGCTCAGTTAAATAGCTCTAGCTCCCCTATCACATGGTACAGTTCGTGAGCTATATTGGATAGGTGCTGCCGTTCGCGCTCTCGCTCGCTTGTCATATTGCATACAAAAATAGCTCCAGTTCACGCTCCCGCTCACATATTAGTTTTTGTGTGAGGTGAGCGGGTGAGCTACCGCTCAATTAAAAAGAGCGTTGGGTCACTCGTTCATCTTGGTAAACTAGTTCTTTAGTCTAGTTCATGAGCGCATTACCCACCTCTGTTATGCATCAACGGTAACACAGAAGCAGACCATTTATAAAAAGAGGCGAGGCAACTTCCGCCAATTGTCCTACCAATTCCAGACGAAGACCTCCTGAGAGCGGTAAAACAAACGATGAAACAATCAGTGATATGAACATAGAGGAGGAAAACTGAGGGAAATACAAGACGACGCTCACAAGTGATCGTGGGTATGCTAGTGACCAGCAAGTATTAATGGACCTGAGGATTGTTCGTATGCGGCTAACGCACACGTTTCTATTAAAAAAAGAACTTCCACCCAGCTGCTGTGGAATGGATGTGGATGTGCGGAACGTAATTCTCTATTGCAGGAAATACGATGATCAACGGCAAGAGCACAATATGAGCGCGACAAGCCTCCGAAATGCCCTAGAAAACCAGAAGCCTACTGAACTTTTTGCCACACAAATTGTAAGCACACAGAAAAGAAGTGCGGGAATAGGAACAACAGAGTGAATAGGAAGAAGAAACCGGATTATTATCAATGAAGATTAATTAAACCGGAGAAAGACGGTGCGGAGCAGGAAAAGAAGGTAGAAGCAAAACAAATAATTACGAATGAAGGACAAAGAGTTGATAACTGAAATATAAAAAAAAATCAATACTAAGGGATGGGGAAATCAAGCGTAAAAGAAGATAGTAGTAGGTGAAGTAAAGTATAAGTAGTAACAAGAGAACAGAAAAATGAAAAAAAAGAACAGAAAAATGAAAAACGCAAAATTGAAAAAAAGGTAAAGAAAAATTAAGATGAAGAAGATAGAAAAGTAATTGGAGAAGATAGAAAAGTAGTTGGAGAAGATAGAAAAGTAGGATGAAGAAGATGAAAAAGTAGTTCAATCCAACATCCAACAATATTGGATTGGAACAAAATAACGATTAGACTCGTGATTCACTTTCATAACATAACAAAAACAAAAATTTCATTTTCATTGTGACTATGAACGATTTGTACAGATTAAATACTGCCACAACCCACGCTCCACTGCAAATCATTGACACGATTCGCACATCAAAACTGTTGCTCTCTAATACTAACAGAGCAGTTGTTGCGACTGTTGACGTATCTACAAAAGGTACACCATCAACGTGACCAAAAAAGTACGATTCCAAGTTAGGTGAACAAACAAGTTGTCTACCACCATCTCCAACTAAGTACCAGTCAACCGGAGAATGCGACTCAACATTCGTGTTAAGTAACCAGCGTAATGGTTTGTTGATTTAGTCAGAGGTAAAAACCAGTCTTCACTGGCGGTTAGAAGAGCCACCCAACGGTGAACCATTGACGCTATATAATTTCTTTGCACAGAGATAACCGACAGGTTTTTATTTCTACGTTAAGTGATGCAAATATTTGACTGTAAAACGATTACTACTCCATAATCATACACCTCATTCATCACTCTGCCAAATGGGCCATAAACGGGCCCAGAGCCAAAGTTTGAAGTACAACCTACCCAGCACGAGGGTTAATACAGCAATTAAACCCAATAGATAATTTCCAAATTACTATAACCTACGATAAGGTTTACATACCTTGGCAAACGAAGCTACTGTTCTCTATTGGTACTATTAGTTGGACTGGTGCTTTCCTGGCTTTGGTCGATGGTTGAAGGTGGGAGTGCGCGGAAATGAGCGACGGAAGATCACTCCCATCACGCGTGGCCCCGCACAGGTTCGATCGTATAGCCCTGGTGGAAGGCCACGTGGTTTGCTTACTGCCCGCACCACCGCAGAGAGGCCTATACGGGGAACGGCGAGGGAAACTGTGAATAGCCACGTTCAACACTTTTCTCTTCTTTTTTTGCTTTTCACCTTTCCACTTAGTTCACGTGCTTTGCACTATACATCTATGCGCGGCAGCTTAGCTACACTGAAAACGGTGAGTCGTATTTACGCTACTCGTTAATTTGCTCACCTTGTTTTGCTTGATGCACTCAATTTTCTTCATTCATTATATATTTCGACTGAGCATTTCACTTTTATCTATATCTCTATTTTGGTATAGCATTTCGTGCGTCAGAGAATAGTTGAACGCACTTGAATCTAGCTAGTAGTAGAGTGTAACCAACATCCACATCAACACTTCTGGCTGCAAGATGATTTACGCTATGCCCTCAGGGTTGGATGGCTGATTGGCTGGATTCCGGTGGTGCCGGTGTGTACACGATGGCATGTGAGCTGGAAACACTAGGTGTAATGCTGAATGAGTGAAGCAATTCCTGCGGGTGAAATAAGGAAGACGGTTTTGATTAATTAGATTGCCTATTCCCGGGATATAACATTCTACCACAGCCTAGGTTATTTATTTGTGTCATGTAGTAGGTGGTAATGACATTACGCGACATGCGTCTAAAATAGATGGATTAAAGCTAGGCAGAATACTATTGAATTAAAGTGGTTGCGAGCTTCATGCTAAACTGAATTTGATTTTCGTTTCTTGCAGGAAGACCACGAAATTAAGTGCTGATGAAAATTGTGGAGTTTATTACATGGTTTAACAAGAAACACAGTTCAACCAAGTGTTTCATTTCTGCTTAATAAAAGATTGAATCGAGTAAAAGTTTTGCTAGCATTCTACATGCTTTGATCGATTTTTGTTCCTCGTTACTGGTGTCTCACCTTCCTTGTGGATGAGGCACTGATGAAATGGGAACACCTCCCTAGAGCCCCGGCAAACAGGAATAATTTCTTAGGAAACCGTGTGTGGTTCTCCTTCAAGGTATACATTAGATTGCGTTGAGAAATTTCCAGTTCAACAAGTCGGAGTCTTCACCAATGATGCATTTGGTAATTAGAGACTGGTCACTCGAATGATGAATTAAATTCTTCGATTTTCATGGCTTTAATTCGAATCTTAAGGGTTTCCAGCCGAAATGACCTACCGACCAACTTCGAGTGTCTCCGATTTAATTGAAAATTTGTACACACGTTTTTCCCACGAAAGTAAATTTTTTTCACCTAGGCAAACATTGTTTGTGGCTCTTGAGTTAGTTTTAAAAAGGGCGTAAGCATTTTGAACAGCACTTCAATTAATAAGTTGTAGCTCGAAAAGCTTTGGTTGTACGAAAAAAAAACTGTCAGAGAACAAGTTTTGGCCCTATGTGTGAAGGTTGTTAAAAAATATACACTGAAAAAAAAACGTTTTCTTCGGAAAAAAAATCGAAAATAAACATTAAAATTTAAAGATCTCAAAATTAGATTTTTGGATTTTTTTAATTTTCAACTGTGAGAACTTGAAGTTTGTACGCAAATTTTAGCGAAAACTCTAGGATGGAGAAATGTTAGGGAAACAAAATTATAGAACATTAACTTTTGATGTGCTTCTCAAAATTTTAATAGTAGCAGAAATAAACGTATTCTGATTATATAATCTAATTCTTGAAGTATATTTAAATGTTCAAGCTCCCAATGATGACCTTCGTAAGAGCATCCGTTCTCAGTTAGAACGAGAAAAAAAAACTCATTTTTGAAAAAAACATTTCAAGGGGAAGTTTTAACTCAAATCAGTCGAAACTTTTTTACAATTATAAGTGTACCCATGTAGTATACAAAAATAATTTTTTCAATTTTTTTCAACAAAATGGCGGCTGTTAGAGAACGTTGAAAAAGTCGTTGCATTTTGCTTGTGCCGGCTCTCCTGGTCGCAGTTTCGATCTGAAACCTGCTAACCCAAAAAAAATTACATTAATTACATTTACAGTTAGTAGATGAATTGAAAAAATAAATTTAAAAAAAATTTGCGCTTTTGGCGTTACTTTTTTGAAAAAAATCACATTTTGTCCGCCATTTTATCACATTTTTCTGTATTTAATAATGAAATATTACAACAATTTTTAATTCATCTAAAAGGTAATACTATAACAAAGAAGTCCTATAAGTTTCATCTTAATCGAATAATTAGTTTTCGAGTTCACCGGCATCAGCTGCTGTTTTAAGAAAAACGCGTTGAAAGTTTTAATTATCAGTCTGCGCGCGAAGAAGGCGTCTTCGAAAAACGATGAAACGAAACACTTGGAGTTCGAATTTCGAAAAAAAGGTTTCAGGAGCGTATTCTACGAGAAATTTACTTACTTTATATGCAAAAAAAAATCGAAATTTTTGGTCGTTATACAGTTATATCCCTCCTTAATTTTATCATATTCGAATACTTTTCGAAAATATGACCTTTTTATAAATTGTTCGTGTTTCTCCAGTAACCTTAAAACGTTTTTCGAAATGTTTGTTAAGTTTTCTATAGCAAGACGATTAGATAAACGGTTCAAAAGATATGGGGTAAAATGGTACAAACAGTATTTTTTAAATTTTCTTTTAAAATATGCCTATTTTGCTTATCTTCTCTCTCTCTATATATAAAAATGAATGTTTGTTTGTTAGTGACGCTAAAACTCGAGAACGACTGAACCAATCTTGACGGTGTCTTCGGATGATTTGTTCTTTTTTGTGCAACAAAGATTCAGAGAAAAAGAAAAGTTGGGAAATTTTCCGGGCAAAATCGGAAAATTGGAAAATAAAAACAAGCATTTTTCCATAAAAAAAATCAAAACTTCTCTTCTTCTTCTCTTCTATATATATAAAAATGAATGTTTGTTTGTTAGTGACGCTATAACTCGAGAACGGCTGAGCCACGGTGTCTTGGCGGTGTCTTCGGATGATTTGTTCTTTTTTGTGCAACAAAGGTTCAGAGAAAAAGAAAAGTTGTGAAATTTTCCGGGCAAAGTCGGAAAATTGGAAAATAAAAACAAGCATTTTTCCATAAAAAAAATCAAATCTATATATATAAAAATGAATGTTTGTTTGTTAGTGACGCTAAAACTCGAGAACGACTGAACCAATCTTGACGGTGTCTTCGGATGATTTGTTCTTTTTTGTGCAACAAAGGTTCAGAGAAAAAGAAAAGTTGTGAAATTTTCCGGGCAAAGTCGGAAAATTGGAAAATAAAAACAAGCATTTTTCCATAAAAAAATCAAATCTATATATATAAAAATGAATGTTTGTTTGTTAGTGACGCTAAAACTGGAGAACGACTGAACCAATCTTGACGGTGTCTTCGGATGATTTGTTCATTTTTGTGCAACAAAGGGTCAGAGAAAAAGAAAAGTTTGAAAAATTTTCGGGCAAAGTCGGAAAATTGGAAAAAACAAGCATTTTTCCATTAAAAAAACTAAATCTATTTATATAAAAATTAATGTTTGGTAAATTTGAGCAAGATATCGCCTAAATCAGGTCTGTTGTATGAAATAATGCAAACAATTTTGTTGTTTACGCTTACTTTGGCTTCCAATTAAATAAGGGGAAATTCTACGAGTCACTTAAAATTCCCTTTTTTTATTCTGTGTAGAAAAAACGTAGATTTGACTTAAAAAAATTACTCACAATCCTTCGATCTATCAAGATGAAAACTACAATTTTTACCTCCCAGTAACATTTTCCTGTCCTGAGATGTTCGGTGTGCAGTACTACATACGGCCTGTAGTAGCAACGAGTTTCGAAGTAATAACATACCTACCCTTCTTTAATTGATCTACAAGGACGTACCGACGCCGTTTCACATTGAGAATGAGTCACTTCTATCTCTGTACAATTCCAGCTGACTACAATTAATCACGGACTAGCAAACTACGGATAATCAACATACTCATGCTCATCCACCAATACAAGAAAACTACGTCATTGGGTTCAGTGCACTGCACATATGGCATCATCCGTCGGTAAAATTGTTTATTCAGTAATAATTGTAGTTTATAGATAGGATGCACGATTATTTATATATTCTGTGTAATTTTGTCTTTTCTTAAGTCTGTTTCATTTAGAATTTGGCCACACAAAACTCGTGATTTCTCAGAGATAACGAAAATACGCAGAAATAACGCACAAAAATCAAATGGTTTAATTTTGTTAAGCTTTAAGAAAAAAAATACAAGGAAAATTATTCGTCAGCTTTTCTTAGGAATTTTCGAGCTTTTCACTGAATTCCACCCATAATTTTTGTTTTTATTATTTTGCCACATTTTTTTAACTCTACACTTGATAGCTGCCCAAAATTTTTCGATGGGACGAAAAACTGGACAGTTTGGTGGATTGATTCTTTTCTCAATATAATCGTCATTGTTCTAATTAGACCGTTCTATGACAACACGACTGTAATAACAGCTAGCTAAGTCTGGCCAGAATTTCACGGGACCATCGTGCGATCGAATGAATACTCAAAACTCTTGTCTGAAGACACTTATATTCGTTAACTTGTTTGTAAATAGTCGCTCCAGTGATGAAAACCTTTGTGTTTCTTCCACAACTGCAGATGCCTTCTCAAATCATCAATTTGTCTGCCTGGACATATTTGAACTTATCCGATGCATCCCCTTACGTTTAGCAAGGCAAACATTTTGACCCGGGATTTGTTCAAAGTACATTTTCACGTACGTTTCATCATCCATCAAAATACAGTACACCCATTTTACTTGGTCAGTACTAAATCTTTTAAATGGACAATCTCTTTAGTTCGCTGGGTATTTCTGAGCATTGCTATCCAGCACATCGAAAACCACAAATATCAATCGAAATTAACAGCACACTAAATTGAAAGAAAACAACAAAAGCTCGTTATAGAAAGCAAATACTTTTAAAGGAGAAATCTCATCCTGTTTGCAATTAAACAGAAAAAGTTGCTGTAAGAACTGCTGTTTGTCGCCTTCATCAGTGCGTGCTGAGTTGCCATTCCAAAGAGATTAGTGTTCTAAAAATATTCATCGAGTGTTTGGTCAGGAAATTCAACAGACGAAGAAACTAAAGAAAGCTAAAAAACAAATCAAGAGCAGGAGAAGTTAACATATGAATACCTAATTTTGATAGGTTGGTATTGATGAGCGCTGCATAAAAGGAGGTAAAATACCTAAGAATAGCAAACAAAATATCTCTCGAATAACAAAACTTGTTATTTGAAATACCTGGGAATACCTGAGAGATACTATTTTGGAATTGTTTTACCTTAATTTTGTTTTCGCATAAAATTGTGGGAATATTTAAATGGCATTATCCTCAGGTATTCCACCTCTTATGCAGCGCTCTTATCCCTCCTAGCCCAGTTATCAAGATATTCGTTCCAGCTAAGGGACGAGTTCGAGTAATCAAGAAACAAACAAATTGATTTAGGGAAAATAAAGTATTATGTTATGAACCATTGAAAAGAAGATTTCATTCTAATACTTTGATTTTCATAGCAATATAACTTGAATATTGTACATATGTATTTTAATCAAGTTCGTTGACATCAAACCCAATGCCGTTCCCGATTAAAAGGAAATGTTTACTCATTCAAGAGTCTAATCTCGAGTAACGAGTTTCCAGATGATAACCCATACGAAATAAGAAAACTAACCTGCATCAAATTATTTCTTTCTCATTAATGGTGTCAATCACATTAGAACCGGTTCATAAACCACGTGGACTTATTTTAGAAAATCTCATACCCCCTTCACCCCCTCGTAGACTTTTCTCCATACAACTTTTTGAAATTTTGTATGAAGCGTAGACTTTGGTCCCCCCAAAAAAAAAGTCTACGTGGTTTATGAATAGCCCCTTAGGAACGTATTATCATCCAGACTGTCGCTGTGAGAAGTTCTACTGATAACACAACTATAAAGTCCATTTTTAATTAGATGCAATTAAACGAATGCTTCCGGCTGTCTATCAGTCAAATGACTTTATTTAATATAACGTATGAGATCATTCACTACACGGAAGGATTTTGCTTTAAAATTAATTGATTTTAGAAATAATATATTAGTGTTTCAAGCGCTGAATATTTCTATGAAATACTTGTCGTTTCTGTTCCAATACAGATTCTCTAATGGTTGCCTTATGGCGTTATGCCACATAACCGAAACAAACATTAGTATACGCTACGAAACATTAGGTTCACCCGAGCCGCTCTTTGCAGTGGCGTCTCGTCCATATGTGCACCTCGTGCACTGCACAGTCTAAAATTGTATATTTCATGTATTATCAAATTTATCGATTTAATACTCCGTTAATACTCGCAGACTGGGCATTTCAAATGGTGCACCAGATCCTGTATATACCACATGTGGATCGTTTGTAAATGTTTTTTTCTTTCTATAACTTGATTGCCGATGAGTTAGTGTCTCCGACTAACTCCGATAGTCTCTGGAAAAAAAAACCCCACACCCTTCGGCCACCAGCAGGTCTAACGATTTTTCATTGTTTTTCTGTGAACTAACACCACTCGTGCTGCGAATTTCAATGAAAAACATCACCTCACAGCTTCCCTGGCAGCCGCTCTAAGCACATGGCCATGTTTATGATTTTATTTTTCACAGGCCTATGGGATTGAACTATCAACCGATGCCAAAACACGTCAATTCTTGATCTGTTCCATAAAAAAATATTCATAATCGTGAATCACAAGTTGCAGAAAAAAACGTGACTGCTCTGGAAAACACTACTTTTTGTGTACCTAGAGCTGTCACCGTCAATCTCCAGTGCTAAAAATGTTTGCAAATAATCATAAAATTTAAATCATCAAAGAAATGCGGACAAACTTCTTCCATGAAAGCACTGCCGTTTAGTGGGAGATTGATTGAACACACACACACACACACAAGAGATAAACCCTTGAAAACTCTTGACATTTCAAGAGTATACCTGTGTACATACCCTGGTGTCTTGATACATAAAAATATATTTCATAGACTTCATGTAGAAGCGCCGAAGCGGCTGAGCACAAAGTTTTCAAAATTGAGTATTCTATCTACATGCCCTCGCGTGATGTGGACATACACGGTGTTCTCTCTGACGCGAGATTGATTGTCGCGGACTTCAAACGAGCTCCCGGTTGTTTTAAGAACTCAAAAGTTGCTTGTGAGGTTGTTGATATTTAAAAGAAACTACATTCAGCATAGTTGCAAACGGAAAAAAAAGTTAGAAAGAAAAAAAAACTATTGAACTATCTGCAAAACTTCGGCAGTCCAGGACTGGCAAATGTCATTCTCAATGAAAAATTACCCATGATTTTTACCGAAGTACGTCTGCAAATCTCATCGGGCAAGAATACGATGATCTAATCGATTTTTTCATTACGACAGCACCTAACAGTGTTTTGGTCATCGCTATTTCAAGCACATAAATTGACATAACTGTTATTTTTATCATAATCTTTAAATAAAATTTCCACTCTGTCTATTACATATTATTGCTTAACTAACTTCAAGTAGACTAGTTAGAAATTTGTGGAACAAAATCATACGAAAAAAAAAAAACATGACGGTGTGAGAATGACAAGAAAGCTCATGGTAGATCGTTTCTTCTCGTGACACTGAGATGACCTGTTTTTTCATTGTCACATGATAGCCGTGAGATTTTCCAGTTCTGGCCGCGACACTCGGTCGATCATTGAGACAACACATTTCATTGAGCTAAGTGAGGTGAAAATTACACTAAGGATTCTTGCACACAAGCACACATTCTTGTGCAAAAGGGTATATATTAAGGTGAGAATCCTCACCTGATGCAAGAGTGTCCAGAGTACAAAAGGCAATCCAGAAAAGTGAAACGTTACACTACTGGGCGCTTCAGGCAGATTTTTGCAGAAATCTTTAAACTTGCAACAGACATTATTGATGAAAACCAATTATCTATTTTTTCAGCTGAAGAATCGAGCTCTGACACATCAACAGAATGTAAAGTCATCTCCATAAGATTGCAATATTTTCAGGCTAATTGGGATGGAAACGGAAGGCAATACGAACACCTGGTTGCACTAAGAACATTATCCAAAAAAGAATAAAAATAATAAAAACGCTTCTTCTCAACTTTTTCAAAAGCAATCCAAGTCCGAGCGAGGAGTGATAGCTTTTTCGGACATTGTGGCATTTCATTTTCGACGTGTTTAATATACAAGCCTTTCTTAGAAGTTAAATTTCTGCCTTGCTTTCGACATTGAATCATACCTTATCTAATGAACTGTTTCATGGCCCCTCCTAGCATCGATCGAATCTTTCGATGGATAATTCATCGAATCAGGTCGGAGATATGATCACTGTACTATAGTGGAACTGCCGTAGTCTAGTGCCTAAACTAGAATCGTTCATGTTTTAAGTTCACCGATTTTAATATGTTTGCCTTTTGTGAAACATGGCTTCCTTCAGAAAATGAACTCAACTTCGACGATTTTATGCCTAAACAAAGACATAGCTTCAGTTTACGTTCTTCCGAGAACTTCCATAAGTCGTAGTCAATTCTGGCATTTAGTTTCTATTTTACTGTCCTCAGTATTGATTCTGGGTGGGAGGACCTATACTATGACAATTTCACGATTTTTTGACAATTGACGATTTCAATTTTTCAATTTTAAACACTGGTCAAACGACACGCATACCTAAACTTCATGGTCAAGAAAGTAGACACGACCTATCTTTCTGTTCAAGATTGTTTTCACAGGGCTGTCTGTGATTCTCCTCAATTAACATCGATTGGCAAAAATATGCAACTGCGGTGACAATCGGTACGGACTTTCACTGGTGGGTCTAGCCTCAATGGTTTCACTGGTTTCAGTGTTCGATCCAAACTTTTCAAAAAGAAAACTCTCAAAAGTAAGGAAACAGATGACTGTTCCTGTCAAAGAATATTTGACCACATTTGTATGGGTTTACATACATGGGTTCAATCCCAGGCAATGAGAAAGCGGACTCGCTCGCAAAGGAGCAGGAAGGTAGATTTGGCACAAATTGGCAATGTTGGCCGGTGTGGAAACGGTTATGGTGGCATCGATCACAAAGTCTGGCAATGTACGGATAATTAAGTAACCAGAACACGACTTTTGAATACCCTTGAGGCCCAACGGAGGCAACCTATATTCCTATAAGAGCTATGTAGGGATCTCGCGATCTTCGTTCTATGCCGTTAATCTATGTGTTTCTCCAAATGTTTAATATTTCACATCAATTATTGCTTACTGATTGTTATATTCCTTCATTTTTAGGAGTTTTATGGTCGCCCAATGGTCACCACAACTAGCCTGATGCAAAAAGAGAGCCCTGTTCATATTACAAGAAGTTCTTGTGCTGGCGACATCTCTCTGGTGCGACTGCAGAATTCCATTTTCATGTTCCTTTGTCCAATCCATCCCCAAAAAACGGCACCCCTTTTAGCCTCGGACAAATCGCGAGTAAATGATCCATGTCCTACTAAACGTTGTATTAGATCATTCAATTTATTTAAAAAAAAAACAAAGAAATATCGGCTCCGAAATGCTCCGAAAATAAATATATACGAAAGACACATTAATCATTGTTTATCATTCTGGTTGAACATTGATTTTACTGACTAGTGATTCAAGAAGAACGATGATAAACTCTACAATCGTCAGTTGTTTTTTTTTCGTTTTCGAGTGTGTTCAAAATATTGTCACCGGTAGGGTAAAGAACGGCTTCAGCTCCCCGGGACTCTATTTCAAGCATGGGGTAAACGATAACTTACAACATTCATTTTCTAAGACATGGTGCTTCATTGAGCGCACCATCATTCTGCAAATCATATTTACCCCGTGCTTGGAATTGTGTCCCGGGGAAAAGAACCCGTTCCCTACCCTATAAACATACACGGTGTTCAATAAGTTCGAATACAAGTTTTCATCATTGCGTAGGTATGCGCCATGTACATATTCTGCATTGGTATTGGTGTCAGCTTTAGCTTCATTCATACGCTACCGAATGTGCGCGGTGTTGACATTCTGTTAGTTGTTGTTCGTTTGTTACGCGCGATGAAAGAGTATCGGGACTTCGTAATTAAGCGTTTTTTGAACGGTGAGCGACCCGGCGATATATTCCGGCTGCTGAAATCGCATGGGGTCAAGCGGAACTTTGTCTACACGACCATCAGGCGATACCGGGAGACGTCCTCGACCAATGACCGTGCGAGATCCGGTCGGCCGCGTTCAGCGAGGACGCCACGGGTCATCAAGATCGTGAGGGAGCGAATTCGGCGCAAAAAGAACCGCTCAATCCGGAAAACGGCTGCAGATCTCAACGTTTCCATTGGAACCGCTCACACCATACTCACCAAGGACCTTGGTTTCAGGCCTTACAAAAAACGTAAGGTCCATGGCGTTTCGGAGGCTACCAGCAAAAAGCGGTTGGATCGAGCTAAGGGGATCCTCTCTCGGCACGCTGGTCAGGAGTTTGTTTTTTCGGACGAGAAACTGTTCGTGCTGCAGCAGCCGCACAATGTGCAAAATGACCGGGTGTGGGCGCCATCGAGGGACAGCATTCCTGAATCCAATATAAACATCCCTCGGTTCCAAAGTGCCGCGTTGGTGATGGTTTGGGGGGCAGTATGCAAACGTGGTAAGCTACCCTTGGTGTTTATTGAAAAAAACGTCAAAATCAACGCGGCGTACTACAAAACTGAGGTTTTGGAAAAGGTTGTTGCCCCCAGTCTCCGAAGCCTCTACGGCGATGAGCACTACGTGTTCCAGCAGGACGGTGCACCAGCCCATACGGCAAATGTGGTTCAAGCCTGGTGTCGGGACAATTTAACCGACTTTCTGGACAAAACTTTGTGGCCTCCCAGCTCCCCGGACTTGAATCCTCTCGACTTTTTTGTTTGGTCCTATATGATGGCGAAGCTGAACGAATACAAGGTCAGCACTTTGGATCATTTCAAGACGGTAATTCTCAAAATCTGGGACGAAATGCCCATGCAGTCCGTGCGTGCCGCCTGCGACGCGTTCGAGAAACGTTTGAAGCTCGTTAAGGAGTACAAAGGGGGGGTCATTCCAAAAGAAATGTTGTAAACGTTCCTTGTAAACATAGCTTTCAATAACATAAATCCAAAAAATAAAAAAACATGTTTTCATTTTTTTAACAAATTTTGAAAGTGTATCCGAACTTATTGAACACCGTGTACATATTTCTTATCAAAAGTATTTCTAGCGATGAGTACTTTTCTCACTTGAAATACAGCGGCAAATATCAACTGGCAGAGTTGAAATAGCAGTCCTTATCATACTGACAAGGCACACTCATGATTTGTACAATAAATCAAACCAATTCAATTCAGATTTTATAATATTTAGTTCCGCTGAACCAATATTGACAAACCGGTTTTTTTGGCAATATAATTCCCTGTTATCTGCGATACTTAACGGCATAATCTTTCGTCGGGGATTTTCATTTGACAAAATCAAAACCAAACTTCCGCCAAGATAAGCTCCTGACGGATTGCGTTGGGAATTTTTTAATTCGATCGATTTTTTTTTTTATTAAAAAAAGGATTTAAAAAGAGATTAAAGGTCAAGTAAATTCAATCCTATTATTCAAAATTTGTTAATATATAAAGCAACACGTACGAAGATGGTCCACTTCACAGGAAGAATATTTTTAAATTGGGTCATTTTTTGTTCTAATTTTTTTTTCCTTTACTATCGAGATTTTCAGCCCTGGGCTAATTCATCTACCGTCGTAGTCACTCCAATACCTTTTGGGTATTGTCGTAACTTGTCCGGGAGTGAGATTAGAACTCGTGACTTTGCCGTGAGAGGTATGGATGGTAACCACTACGCCCCTTTTTGTTCTTATTAACTCGCATGGTGAAATCAATGAACGAAGTAAAACCGATGCCCAATTCAAATTCAATTTCTAGAATAACTTGTATTCAGTTTTACCGATTTTTCAGTTTTGATGCTTAAGAAAAGCCAATGTACAGGGGAGATTTTGGTTATCAAAAAGGCTCGTAAATGTCTACCGCTGGAACCATTCAACGTTGAATATGACTTGCTTTGGAAAAAAATAACAAGAATTATTTCCTGTTTTAAAACGATGGCGGAAGACTACATCAGATTCAAAGCTGAAGCAAATAGGATTGGGCGTGTCATTGATGGGTCAAAGACAAAAGACATAAAGACAGAAGAGGCTCACGAAATACCAATTATAGCCTCACACAACGAGTTCAGATCAACGGAGATGAAATCGAGGCGGTAGACGAATTCCTGTAGCTGGGTTCACTGATGACCGCCGATAACGACACCAGCAGAATATAAGAAGGCGCCTTTTTTTCTGACAATCCCTGCGTACAGTGTGTCTAACAATAGGTGTCACCTTTTTTCAGTCTTCGTTTATTTCAGCTTGGTAATTTAGCGGAATGTATTATACCCGTTTTGAGTGTATTCTTTTGACAGCTTATCGCTGAATATGCGATTTGTTTATATTTATCAGCTACCATACGGGAGCAAGTTTTAGAATTACATTTGCAAAAGCTTAGACCGTGTCATTCAATAGCCTTAAGCAGTTCGGAGCGAGTAAGTCAGACATGATCTGGAATGCAAGCCGCTCAAGAAACAACGGGTTCGCGGGTTGACGGAGCGTCAAAAGCAAGCCAGCGTTCAAAGAAGCAGACATCTTTTGGTTCGGCACAGTGACTGCGAGATTTTATTTTCTGATGAAAAGCCGTCTTCTTCCTTCAGGACAGTTATAATTAACAAAATGATCGTGTGTTTGGCAAAAGTCTTGCCAATATTCCAAGAGATAACTAGCTGTAGAACGCTATCAGAATGTATCGAAAATCATGGTATGAGGCGCCGTTTCACGAAAAGGAAAACTTCCTCTACTTTTCATACAACCTAACGTAAACATCAACCCTGAGTATTACATATAGCAGATTTTGAAGAACCACCTGCTTCCTCATACTTCAACGCTGCATGGAAATACACCATTGTGTTTCCAACAGGACTCAGCTCCAAAGGCAAAGAAGACACAAGCGTGCTGCGCGGAAAATTTGCCCGAATGGCCTACATCTTCACCGGATCTCAACCCACTTGACTACTTTGTTTGGGGTTATATGCTTCAACATATAGGCCCTACGAAAAGGATTACTTTCGTAGTAGGATCGATTCAAGAGGCATTTGGTTGGTATTTGGAACCAAATTCCTCAGGAAATCGTGCGTGCCAGCTACGATGGGTTTACAAAGCGTTTGTGCAAAGTTATCAAAGAAAAGGGCGAGATATTTGAATTGAATTTATATGGTTTATTTCTACAACATGTATCTTTCAAGTGAAAAATAAATGCTACAATTTGGTTGATTTGTTTTGCTGTAATCCCATTTTGTTTTAGTGCCAGCTATTGTGAGACACCCTGTATTTTAGACACCGAAGGATGCTAAGATCACGAAACATGAACAATGCTCGTGATGGGGGACCACCGCGTCCTTAGTTTCTTTGGCCGGAAGGTACTGCATACGATGTACGGTGGAATGTACAGGGTGAGTGACAATTTCTGCCAGTGAAGTAAATGGTCATAAAAATTAGAATCTTGCATGAATTTGAACTCCCTTTGCCTTAATTGCCATCCGCATGTGCTGTTGGAAAGCGTCACAACCGGTACGCACGATATCTTGAGCCATGTCTATCCATATTTTCACCAATCGTTTCTTTAAAAAATCCACGATTAGCTCTTTTGTATTCCCCAATTTGCACAGCATTTAGCCCCATGCATAGTAGTCGAGAAGAATCAAATCAGGTGGAGGGACAGACAATTCTTTGGACAAAATAAAATGCGAAAAATTATCCTCACACCAAGCCACTATGGTCAGAATGGACGAATTTCACGACAAAAATCGATAACTCGAAAACCATTAACTTTAGACAGATGGTGTCTTCGGGAGATTTGATTTTCGAAATAAGATCTATCTTTTGGTTTGAGTTGTGACTAGGGTGGTCCTTTTATGTTCATAATAAAAAATTTAACTTTTTATTCTTATGATTTAGAGGATTTTTTGCTTCAACAGAATTGTAGATATTTTAGTTTAATGAAACTTTGGTGAAGAAATTTTAATTCTATCTCATCTACGTATCGTTTTATAACAGTTTTTCTAACTTTCCTTAGGATGGGACTTAAAAAATAGTTTTTTTGCCGTAACATTTTTATTTCAATTTGAATTCGAAAACTCTGCATAGATGACTTTTAGGGTATAAAATGACGCACATTTTGGAGATACAAGATAGTTGCTAGTTATTGTATTAGAAAAGTTGTAGGGGTTGAAGTGTAAAAAAATAT
This sequence comes from Aedes japonicus, assembly GCA_034211315.2. NCBI lineage: Eukaryota > Metazoa > Arthropoda > Insecta > Diptera > Culicidae > Aedes > Aedes japonicus. The sequence goes on from JASCZW010004733.1 coordinate 136,279, forward strand.
ACGGTTTTGCAAGATATCTTATTCCTTTATTTGCAAATATTTGCAAACACAGAGTCCGTGAACTGAAAGTTTAAACTTCCATCTACAAGATCTATGCAAAATTGAAACTATAAATTAGAAGAAAAATTAGTAATCTCCATTTAATTCCAACTACCTTTGCTTATCTTCGACAGATACGCGTATTTCGTCTACAATGTGCAGACTTCTTCAGTGTCTCGTACTAATAACTCGACTTATGCAAAATTGGTTGTACCCTTTTGTCCCCTTTAGGAAAATAAATCTTTTTATATTTTGTTTGTTTTGCATTTTTTCTGCATAATTTTCGATCAGCAGCATCAAAAATTATCACCAAAGACTGTAAATCTCGAGTTTTTTTTTTGAAAATGTTTATATTTTTATTTTAATCCAACTCCGTTAATTTATTAACATTCATATCACAGACAAACAGACATAACACATCGAACATTTTTCACTACATATCATGGTCACTAACACACCTGCGCCATCTGTTGAGCACACTGTGATGGATGATAAAGCTGAACAGATTGCAGTAGTGCGTTAAGGGTCACCCACAATTGATACGTTGCGGATGCGTTGACGTAAATTTGACAGAAAACCTATGGGAAAACTGTCAAATCCACGCAAACGCATCCGCAACGTATCAATTGTGGGCCAGCCATAACGTCAAACGAAGATTAAAATATGTTAACACAGACAAACATACATAACACTTGCAGTTTCTTCATCGATTACCCATTAAACGGTCAATTCAAATGTTTCTTAGTTGGTAATATCGCCACAGGTAGTACGTATAGCCGATTTTCGTTTGACGTTAACACACTACTGCCATCTGTTCAGCTTAGTCATCCATCACAGTGTGCTCAACAGATGACGCAGGTGTGTTAGTGACCATGATTTGTAGTGAAAAATGTTCGATGTGTTATGTCTGTTTGTCTGTGATATAAATGTTAATAAATTAACGGAGATGGATTAATATAAAAATATAAACATTTTCATAAAAAAAAAACTCGAGTTTTACAGTCTTTGGTGATAATTTTTGATGCTGCTGATCGAAAACTATTCAGAAAAAATGCAAAACTACCATATTTAAAAAGATTTTTTTCCCTAAAGGGGACAAAAGGGTACAATCAATTTTGCATAGATCTTGTAGATGGAAGTTTGTACTTTCAGTTCACGGACTCTGTGTTTGCAAATATTTGCAAATAAAGGAATAAGATATCTTGCAAAAACGTATATTTTTTTACACTTCAACCCCTACAACTTTTCTAATACTATAACTAGCAACTATCTTGTATCTTGAAAATGTGCGTCATTTTATACCCTAAAAGTCATCTATGCAGAGTTTTCAAATTCAAATTGAAATAAAAAAGTTACGGCAAAAAAAACTATTTTTTTAAGTCTCACCCTAAGGAAAGTTAGAAAAACTGTTATAAAACGATACGTAGATAAGATAGATTTAAAATTTCTTCACCAAAGTTTCATTAAACTAAAATATCTACAACTCTGTTGAAGCGAAAAATCCTCTAAACCATAAGAATAAAAAGTTGAAATTTTTATTATGAACATAAAAGGACCACCCTAGTCACAACTCAAACCAAAAGATAGATCTTAGTTTGAAAATCAAATCTCCCGAAGACACCATCTGTCTAAAGTTAATGGTTTTCGAGTTATCGATTTTTGTCGTGAAATTTGTCCATTCGGACCATAGTACAAGCCTGCGTAGCTTTTGCCTGGTTGGGCGGTGCAGAGTCTTTTAGTGTTTTTTGCTGAAGGGACGCGGATAGTCCTTCAAAAAATTATCGATGTAATATTTACTGTTGATTTTAACACCAGGTTCAATGAATAGCAATGGAACCATCAAAGTTTTGGAGAAACATCCCCAAGCCATTACCCTCGAAACATTGTGGAACCTTTGAACAGCTTGCAAGAAAAGATGTGCTGCATACACCCGATTATTTTGCTGGTTATGGAGATCCTGTAGCAGGAACATTTTTTCATCCGAAAACAGAATTTCACAATCACCGCTTGAGTAGCTTCCGACATCTTTCGACTTTTACAAAATTCTACTTTTCAGTCAAGCCATGTACCCATTCGTTTTTGTATGGATTCATTCAAAGGTCGTCTTTCGAAATACTCCTAATCGTTGACTGTGACACCCCTAATTCTTTGGCCATCTTTCGACCAGTCTTACCAGGATTCCACCTCTCACTCGTTCGATGGCTTCCGGACACTTGACAGTGTGATGACGGCCAGGTCTGGGGAGTATTTTCCAAAATCCGGTATCTTTATAGCTTTTTATGATGAAGCTTTCGTTTATTCCGAGTGATTTCAATTTCGTTACAATAGTACACGGTCTAAAATGATCAAAAAACAGTTTTATCACGTCTATGATTATGACGAGTTTCAAACCAATGAAAATTCAAAATAAACATGCAAGCTGTGTTGACATGTTAATACACTCTAAAATAAAATGTGCAATCATGTCTGTGATTAACACATCCAAAGTTACACATGTTTAAAAAACACTGCCAGAAATTACCACTCACCCTGTACATGGAAGACGGAATGTGGAGGCAAACGAACCACGATTTGCATCAATCAATGTATTTGGTCTTATTTGGTACAATCCCATCGTTCACACCACCCAAATTGGTAGATTTCGCAAGATTGTCGGAAGACAGCTCAGTTAAAATGATTTGCGATAAAGAACCGATAGGCACAAGAAGACTATGAAACTGGCGAAGGGAAACGGTGAACCGAATAAGATGGAGCCTTGGTAAGGGAAGTAAAGGCTGACTAAAAGTAAATTGGTAGACACAAAAAGACCTGCAACTTCAAAGTTTCAGCTTCAGATGACTACGTTTCTCCCGTTCGAACGAAATCTCAAACCTTCCTCTTGACGGAGCCCATCAGCTCCCGCACAGTGGAAACGTACATGGAATCAGCGCATGTCTTCAATTTTGCCCGCATTTGCTGAATGTCCTTGACTGCCCCGCCGCTTCTGCGAAGTCGCTGCTTTGAAATTGCACAGTATTTTTCGATTGGTCAAAATTCCGAGCAGTTCGGAGGATTCATTAGCTTGGGGACAAAATCACTCTTGTTGGCAGCATACCACTCCAGAACCACCTTGGAGTAGTGGCAGCCTATGCTTGCGGATGAACGGCAATACACGTTTTTTCAGGCATTCTTCGATGTAAACTTGGAATGTCATCGTCGAGGATGTGACGAAAGGTACCGTTTTCAGGCCACAACTGAAAATCATGGCTTTCTTCGCGAACTTGTCGGCAAACACGAACTTGAATCTCCCTGGCACATCCCCACGTCCAGTAGCGATGTAAAACTTTTGACCGGGCAGCTGCTTAAAATCGTGTTTGACGTATGTTTCGTCATCGATCATAGCGCATCCCTTGTGTTTCGTCATAACAGTGTCGTACAAGAGCCTTGCACGCTTTTTGACCACAAAATTCTGCTTCATCTGCCGGTTTGGATGTTTACTGGCTTTGTAGGACTTGTATCCTTCCCTGGCAAGAATGATTCGCACCATTTGAAAGTTCACTTTTGTAATTTTACTGTCTGTAATCTCGGTAAATGTTCAGTAGCAAGAGACCTCTCGAGCTGCGCTTGAAGGTCGGCTTACTACTGGGTAATCTGGAGGGGCTTCACGAATAAGTTGTGCGGATACTGTCACCTGATAATTTTTTTAGAGAAATGAGTAGTAAGATACAAAATGGAGGCTTTATTGAAAGAACTATTAGGTGGGTTGGCTTGGTGGTAAATGGCTATTATTGTGGGTGTGGTGTAAAGCGGGTGGTTTAATTGTCCTACAAACGCACCGATCATGACTGGAGTTGATGATGATGATGATGATCGGGGACTGCTTCCACAACGTTGGGCGAGCGCTCGCTGCTGCACGGCAGACTTATCGATCCACGAACTATCCGGATTCGATTGGCGATTGGGGTCAAAGTTGGCTGATAGGTGGTGTGAGGAAGTGAATTCGTTGGCACCGTTGACTCTGCCCAGAGGGGAAGTCTCCTTTGCAATTAGGGAGGACTCCCGAGACAAATCGCTTTTTGACAATTGTCGGCCAGAGGAATATCCTTTGCTTTTAGACCTAGCGACCACTGGGGACACTAAGCCGTAACGCGTGCGCGTCGGTTGACCTCATCTACGGAGCAGATAGCGGTATCTACCAAAACGGTAACACAAAAGGTCCTGAATTGAACTTTAAAACTGATCTCACTCGAAGCTATATTAGCGACCACTCACTACTTCAACTTAGACACCTTTCACACGCGAACGCCTGGACAATTCTGAGTCAGGGTTGAACATTCGTGGCTCCTTTGACCCTTCGCTTTTCTATGTCTTCCTACTATGTCTGAATACTTCATTTCCCATTTTCCGCCTGAATCATCTTCCAGTAGTTACCCAATGACATGGAACCTCTCCCGACTTTACTGTTATACAATTTGATTTTTTTTTCAAATCCCTACTAACAAATTACATTACTGAACATGTTTACTTAACCCTACTTACCAACACCAAACAAATGTATAAAGACGTAACAGTACATTGAAAATAATTAATAAGCACAAATAAAAAATCACATGAATTCTGTAACAAACGGTTACACTTTGTACCTTCTGGCCGCATCTCGGATCGAAAGACCGGGGTTGGCTTTAACGCACCTCAACGCCTTGCTGGGCAGCTGAAGATCCCTGGTTCCAGTTTTTTCGCAGGTCCTCTGATTGCTTTCCACACCCAGGGTCTCCTTGTAGGTTTTGAGCAGTCGACAAATTGTGCTTTTTGGCATCTTTAGCACTTTAGCCAGCTTGAAACTAGACTACTTCGGATTTTCCAGGTGTTTGTGCACAATTTTTTTTTCTTCTTTTGAGTTCCATTTGCCGTTATTTCTGAACTCGATCGCCTACTTTGATCAAGCTTGCACCAGTTGTTTTCTTTAGAAATGTAAACAAACCACTGTCAAAGATGTTCGATTCCCAACACTAGAGGCGTGCTAGCGGCGCGCGAGGGGCGTACCAATTTACTTTTAGTCAACCTCTAACACCTAGTTTACGAAAATGATTAATTAGATTCTTTTTTAACTTATTTTCAGAGACAAGCAACTAAGACTGTTTAGTTTATTCACTTAGGAATACGAGATCAATTTTGTGTTTAACACTTTAAAAAAATCAAGTATCCTCCGCCTTCCCTATGTTCTTTTTTTTTATTCAAGCGTCCGATTCACCATGATTGGAATGGTTTGACCCAGAAACTTTCATGGCATTGCACAATTCTGCAATTACCTCATTGCTTCCAGGAAAAAATCAGCTGCTGTGTTCCAGTTATCGATGGCGAAAAATTTCCCAATAGAAAGAGAAAAATAGTCCCAACCCGATCCCGGTGGCCCATTTCTCTAGAAATGAGTGCTCAACACGGTTCACCACCGAAGCAATAAATCATCAAAACAACATTTATTTCCCCTACTTCCGTGCCTACTTCCTACCATCTCCTGGAAAACGACAAAAACCGGTACAGAATCGCTACAATATGATTGTTGTTGTCCGAACGAGGCAGCTACCGTTCTGTTTCCATCGACCAGGCGAGAACGATATTTGGGAAAAGAAGAAAATCAAGGTCGTCGTAGCAAAAACACGGTCCCGTTCCAGTCAGTCAGGTACGCAGAAAAAAAAAGTTTATTGGCAATGACGGAAAATAGTTCAAGGTTGTTTCGGGAAGAGGGCAATTTTTTTTTTGGAACGTCACCTCACTCACTCACTCGCGTTTTTATTCTGTTTCCTCAGTACCCTATACAAGCATTTACGCGGCAAAGAAGAAACGAAGATTGATTTATCACGTGAACGAAGAGAAATTGACTGCCCGTATCGAAAGACGGTGATTTGGGAGGTGATATCAATTAAACTTTGCAAGCACGATGGTGCTATCACGGCTCGGGGGTTCAATATGCCTATCGTTCAATGGCCGATTGGTTGTCGTCTTGGCCAATTTATTCAGCATATATACACCTGTTGTTCAATTAAATTGACCTAGCGTCAATAGATACGATAATTGGGAATGGACTCTGATAACAAGAATGGAAATCAGTTTGATATTTTCGTTGTGATTGGGTTGCAAGAGACAATCGTTAAGAAAAAAAAACTTCAAGGTACAGCCAAATGGGGTTGTGCGCAAAGGTGACGTAGGACTACGCATCAATGTGCAATCTAGATCGCTTGATTGTTTGTAGAGTGGCCGAAATTGGTTTCGAATTCCCATACAGTAAAGGTTCGCACTACAACCTTAATTATTTGATATGGCCTGTTTTGATATCTGCATGCATGCATGCATCTTGCTGTCACTGAAAATTATATGTATGACATATGATATCAAGATACTCTATGTCACGTAATATACCTTGTGATGCGAATGGATTATTAGTCATTTGGGACACATTTAACCAAGAGGCTCGTTTCATTCACCTCCAGGTTAGCTCTGCCGGCAGCAGGATCGAACAGGGGTTTGAATTTCCAGAGTCGTCAGGGTCATCCGCCAATTGATTTAAGTCAGTCGGGCAGCTACGCTTACAATCCGCTCGGAAATCATTGACCAAGCTGTTCATAATGCACATCGCTTTGGAGGAAACGACAGTATCGGGTTAAAATGCTTCAGCACCCGGTAGATGTGGAGCTATACGTTTTCTTCTTCCGAACCGTGCTGCTGGAACTGTTTGCCTTCCGAGATCGTGGAGCGAGTATGCACCATAAGAGCACACCCTGTTGATACGATCGACCACTTGAAGATCATTATCCTTATTGCGTTGTAGATGATTGTGGTCTGTTATCAACCATTTAATCAATTCAATAAGAAACTCTTTAGTTGACAAACTGATTTGGATTTAGTTGACGGGTCTTGACTCGTCGTTGCGTGTGGCCATCTGCAGGTTACGTGGGGTGATTCTTGTCTCGTTGTTGTCACGGGCGCCATTTCCCGCCAACTCGTAGGTTTCAGCAGCCATGTTTCTCGCAGCGAGGTTGACGGGAGCATCGACACCAACGCCTATCTGGACAACGACCTTCCAGGGTACTTGCTACCGCCAAATGAGTTCCCACAGCAGATCTTGCTCTGAACAGCTCCACGACTGTCGTAAATCTAAATCAAAATGCGAAGGTGTACTCGTTATATATCCTTCATGGCTGCCTAGGCAGGGATGCCAGATAGTTTTTTCAAATGTCTGTGATAAAAATTTGAAAAGTCTGTAAATCTTGTTTTACAAAATTATAGTAAGTTCACACTACAGCTTATATTACGTGATATAGGGTATCTTGATATCAAATGACATGTACATTATTTCCAGTTAAAACTAGAAGTATAGTTGCTGATATCAGAAACTCTATATCACGTTATATAAGCAGTAGTGTGAACGTACTATTAGACTTCTTTCAACGAAAAGACTTAATGAGAGCGCGAGTTATGTAATTTTCGCAATTTGTGTGATTATGTAAACATTTCTGCATCTATTTCTTAGATTGTTTCCGTCTTACACTATTGTTTTATATGTTCAAAGTGACACTGAAGTTTGAAGCATTCGTATAGATGACACAATTTTCTATAGTTTGTTTTCCCCCCTGTAACGTTCTTTCCAGTTTAGTATTTTAAATCAAAATTTAGTTTTCATTTCATAGATTCAACAGAATTTCTTTTTGTTTCAACAATAACCATTGAATTACAATGAATAACAGAGTCAATTTTCCGTGACATAAATTATAAAGTTGAATTCAAAATTTTTATTTTTATTTCATTAGTAAAAAAACACTACAATGATATTAAAAAGGATTTTTTGTGTAGATTAAGTCGAGGGGTTGTCATTTTTTATTTATACATTTGTGTTTCATTTGCATGGGACTCCCCCCCCCCCCCCATCCTCTTTCAGGGAAGGGAGGAGTCTCTTACTATCATAAGAACCTTCCCCGGCCCAAAAAAACCCTCCATAGAAAATTTCACGCTGACGGCTTCAAACAAACAGACAGAAATTCATTTATACATTTATACATAGATTCTCTGAACTTTGGAAGCATTCTCGAAAACTTGGATGTATTGATACACTTCTTGATTTTTTTAAACTTCTCAGCTAAACTTCAGGCAAATTTTCTTACTGATTAAATCGTCCAAACGATGTGAGAGTCAAAGTAAGGAATTGTAATTCCTGCATGAGTGTGTATCCTCATAGTATGATGCGAACGGTTGAGCATACCATCTGTACCATACTTGAATATGGTGTCATGAGTGATGAATATCATTATGGTCATATGAATGATTTTTGTATAGACTGCTTCTTCGGTTAGTCAGTGATCATCTCTTGTATTTCAAGGATGCTCTCTCCTGATCTTCTGCAAGGCTCTTTGCTAAAATTCTGGGAAGTTTCCTACTGAACTTCAGATAAAATTCCTCATGAACTTTTTGGCAGGCACTCCTTATTTTGCTCGAAATTCACATATAAGAACCCAACCTTGCCTACCAGAAACATTTGGTAAGTTTTTTTCTGAACATAGTTACTTTCTAAACTTCTGATAAGTCCCATCCTGAGCTACGAGGAAAATTTCTGCAAAACTTCAGAATTTCATGAAAAATCTTCTTAAATTTGTTAGGAGTTTCTTCCTGAACTTATGAGAAGTTATTTTCTGAACATCCGAGATGTTCTCTTCTGAACTTCAGGAGCGTATTCTCTTGAACTTCGGGAAAGTTTGTTCCTGGATTTCTGATAAATTCCTGCTTTAACTACGAGAAAGTTCCCCCTATACTTCTGGAAAGTTTCTTCCTGATTTTATATAAAGTATCTACCTGAACTTCTGGGATTTTTTGAACTTCGAGAAGTTCTCATTCTGAAATGCTGGAATGTTCGAGACGGAACTTTAGGGAAGCTCGCTAGCACTTCTGGTTAGTTCCAACTAAACTTTTGGTCTATTCGGAACTTCTGAAAAGTCTTCGTGTGAACATCTGAGGAGTTCTATACTGAATTTTTCGAAAAATTCCTCCTTGATCCTACAGGTAATGCCCTCTCAGGTAAGTTTGTTCCGGAAATTCGGAGAAGGTTTTTCTGAGCTTATTCTTTCTGATAGGTCCCATCCTGAACTGCGAGGAAAATTTTATTGAAACTTTGGGAAAGCCGTCTCGAATATTTCTAGGAAAATTCCCTTAAATTTGTTCTTGAAGTTTCTTCATGGACTTCTGAGAAGTCCTCTTAGGAAGTTTTCTCCAGAACTCCAGAACTTTGGGGAAGTTTGTTCCGGAAATATTGGGAAATTCATACTCGAATTAGAAGGAATCACCCCCAATTCTCCAGAAAGTTTCATTCTGTTCTCTCTAAAGAATTTTGAGAAATCCTTATTCTGAAATATTGAAATGATCTTCCTTGAGCTTTGGAAAAGCTGCCTACCACTTCTGGGAAGTTCCAACTAACCTTTTGAGAAGTTTCTTATGGCACTTCTGGTAAGTTGTTTCCAGAACTTTGAATAAGTTCTCTCCTCAACTTCCATGACGCATCGTCATAAGATTTTTTTCCTGATATGTTTAGAAATTATAGGCAGCGCTCTTCCTGCTTACTTCCCGTCTGAAATTTGGGGAAGTTTTTTTCTGATCTTCTGGAAAGTTCAATCTTGAATTTCTGGAAAGAACTCCAAAACCTCTGAAAAGTTCCAAACTACAAAGAAGTCCTCTCCCCTACACTGCTTCCTGAAGATCTGATAAGTCCTCTCCTGATTCTTGGGGAAGTTCTGTCCTGAAATTCAGGTAAGTATGATCTTGAACTTCGGTAGTCGTTTGTAGTAAGGAGAGCAACAGAACGTCAAAGCACGGATAAAATTTTCCGGGACATTGATCTTGCCTTTGAACGATTTTATTTCTAGAAAGTTTTTTCAAATGGGCCTAACTGGTTCATGGATTTTTTTCGTCGACTTTTTCTTTTAATAACCACAGCTATTCAAACATATTTCTTTTCATATCGGACACAAAGTTTGATAACAAAGTATGTTTAACTGAAAGATATTAAAATCAAAAAATTGTTTTTGTAGCCTATTTGAAAAAAGATCGTAGATTTTCTTGTTGCGGAAATATTGTGTCGCTGGTTTACGCGCTCATTCGGATTTACCCAATATTGCGTAACTTGTACTCATTTAAAACAGGCTGAAAGGTTTTAGCGATTTTTGAAAGTGGATAAATCTTACTCGGTTCTTCATCAATCCGGTTCAATTCTTTATTAACCTGTTAGACTATAGTGAATACCCGTAAGCGTCAGTCGCTATTTTTCATAGTGAGGTGTGAAATTTAATAAAGTCATATTTAAAAACGACCATTCAGCCAATGGAGCAGATTGCAGCGGCAGTGGATACAGTAACGTATCGCACATTGAAAGGTATTATAATTTTTATTCTATTTTCAATTTAATTCAAAATAAAAATCCATTCTCGAAATTCGATTTGTTCGATCAGCGAAAGCTGCTGATCGAACACGCGGCCAAGGAATTTCTGGTATGCGAGAGCGATGCACACCAACACCGGGTTCTAGACACCGTGATTTAGTTACCCGAGCAAGACCGAATAACTTGATAACTGACCTTGGTATTTAGGAGCTCACATGAAGAGGTAAAATACCATAAAATAGTTCCCACAATGTTATGCGAATTCCAAATTGAGGTAAGACAATACCAAAATAGTACCTCTCAGGTATTCCCAGGTATCCAAAATAGCATTTTTTGTTATTCGAGAGATATTTTGCTTGAAAATCTTAGGTATTTTGTTTAGGTATTTTACCTCTTAATCTGAGATCTTTTATACCAAGACCAATTATCAAGATCAAAATTAGGTATTCATATGTTGTTGTCTCCTGCTCGGGAGGCTATTAAACTCCTCGTCGCTGCGAATTACCGACGACAAGATTCTTGGTATGATTCTGGTACTCTAGCTGTCACAAGCATCGTTTCCTACCCTTAAGGTTTTCAGTGGCTCGAGATTTCTTCACCGCAGTGGGTAGACATGGACACGGGCAGCTACCCGAAAAGTCGGTCTTGGAAGATTCCGTCTCTCATACCAAAACCAAGCCTGCCCGATACACCAGATGAGAGCTAATGTCGAGCATTGAAATCATTTCGGTTCGTCTCGCGTGCAGTCATTCTGTTCAGTCGAGCGAGAGTTACAAGCTGTCAAAACTCTTGCATTAGCGTAACGCTCCCATTTTTCAAAATTTTGAAATGACACCCGGTATAGAAAAGAGAAATGTAGTTCTACGTTTTAATTGTACTTTGTTCGTTATACAATACATCACGTATTGTGTCTATAACTCTCATATCTTCTCTCAAGTGTGTCCATGCAAGGCGTTCCTATAATAGATGGTGAACATCTAATTCCGCTCAAAATCATTGTCAGTAGGGCAGTGTCATTGTTGGTGATCAACAAACGTTCGGTAAGGTGTCTGTCAAATTCCCGTCTGTCAGAAATAAGTCAACTCGAGCAGGAGACTTAATCGATTATTTTCCATCTGTCAAGTTTAAGTGAAAATTAAAATAAATTCGCAAATTGGGACAAAGCCTTAATTTGGACAACTAATCTTTCATAGATTATTGACTCGATTTTTTAGATATTACGAAACTATGGCTATCTCACGATAATTTTATCAGATTCAAAAATAGGCACCAGAAAAATGTATACCATGTTTCGGGAAAGATTCCAATTCAAACCGATATTTTGGAGGTGCAAAACAACGGAGCATTTAGTTCCAATGTTAGGTTTCTTTAGAAGCACGTTGGCCTCTAGCTTTTTAAGCGCAATAAGGATGGTTTCTTAACAACGATATCCCTAGGAAATTCCGAGAGAAATTCAAAAAAGATCCGGCCGCAATAATGTTTAGAAAGAAAGGTGTAAGGTTCACGGAAAAATATTGTGTATAGGTTGCATATGTCTCCGAATAGCTACAATCGCGTTCGTCTAGATTAATGGATGATGGAAACAGTGCAAATTGTTTTTTCTGCTTTAATTGATTCTCTTCGTGGACTTTCTCTTTCAATGATCATTTTGTTATACAAACATCTCCTGATATTTTCAGCATTCAGGGAGTTAGATTTTGAATTATATCCAATATGACCCTCTAATTTAAATCCTTATATTGCGTTTCAAAATCTTTGCCAACCTCATTACGGTCATCACCAAAACAAACATTCCACACAGGTAAGTGCGTCCGCTGTAGCAGCAAAGAGATGCAGCTTAGGATGCTTCATCTCTCACCATCTAGCTTTTCTCCGTCAAGAGCATCAAGCACTTTCAGCGCCACATCAACAATCCAGGGTGGTGTTTGACAGCAGACCTTGACCAAGGTCTGTTTTTAGATCATGTATCTCTACTTTACATCGCGCTCAACATTCGCATAGCTAGCCACCAACGGAGAAAACAACAACAGCACTGGACAGGGCGTTCCGGATTCCCGAGTTGTATTATTGATCGTCATCACTACACAACAAATATTGCCTGCTTTTCAATTTTGGCTGCTGTGCGATTGACTCCTAGCATCAACACTCTTGCTCGACAGCAGTGAGCCCCGGATTATCTCCCTCGGCTGCTGGATGACGCACCCAAAAATTGCATTCCCTCTTCCACCATTCCTCGTTTTCGAAATCAACCACGGGAATGGACGACTGTGGATTTACATCTCATCAGCGTAATCAGATAGTAGCGTTCACATTCCACAGTAGACGCGCTCGGCGTCCAAATACCTCCTGTTCCTCAGCTCCGCGCCTTCGAACAGAGAAGACAAGTGAGAAAAACGACGACCATATGAAAAAATGCTATAGCTAGTTGGAAAAGCTGTACCGCGAGATATCTTGTATATCTTTTAACTCTGATCAAACTGACCATGAAAATAATCACTTATTTGCAATTCTTGCATCACAGCCCCTTGCTTCGGGCGTTCACTTTTAAGCTTAACTTTTCATTCAATCCAACCAACACCTTACCGAGAAATCAAAATTCGGCAATCCTTTTCTTCCTGAACTTGCTTCTGAACTTGCCCACGATTTTTCTCCCCACTCGTCGTTAGTTCACTGCACTTTTTCGCGAAATTTCACAATCAAAACTAGCAGTATTGTTTTGCACAACACACGACAATCGCCTCTGCACTTGAACAAACAGCAATCAAAATAACAAAGTTTTCATCGCTTTTTTGGCTAGGGAAATCCGCGGATAAAAAAAAATATCACTCACTCTTGAACGTCAAAGGGAGGTGCAAAATGCAGCAAAAGAAAAATATTGTTCATCATCAGAGAATGAGAAACGGTCTCGGCACCTACTCGCGAACAACGACGCCAACTCTAAACAATGCGGTGATCGCAGTCAAACTGACTGACTGAACTGTCGCTCGTTGGTCGCCCACCACCGGACGAAACGCTCTCCGCTCTTGCAGACGATGTGAGCAGACTTTCGCCACCGACAGGGGTGCTCAAATTCAATGTTGATTTTAAATACTTACATTCGTGTTAAAAAACAATCGGGAAATTGTTGCGAATTTTATGTATTTGATGAGCGAGTTTAGAAGTAATTGTAAATGTAGTTTATTTAAACAGCAGTCTGTTAGTTACAAAAACTTTTGCTCAGGTCAAGGAAGTTATCATGAGAACATGAGATATCAAAAGGAGTCTTGAGATGCGTGAAAGATCGACGTTTAAAGTCATTGTTTACAATTGGATTGTAGGCCCAAAACATATGAGTTACTCCTTGAGAATTGTCGTCAGCTGAATGTTTGTAAGTTCTTTATGCATTATTTTATAAACATAATGGCCACCCGAATAAAAAATTCTCATAGATTTACAATTGAATATATTGTTACCATACAATAGAATCTATAGTTTGTATAATTAATAGTATTGTTTACAACCATAAGATGACAATAGGAGTTATTGTTACCACAATAGAATCTAATGTAAATTGAGACATCGACAATAGAAAAGAGGGGTTGTTATGTATCTTAACTATAGAAACAATCATTATTTTCCGAACAAATTTGAGTCAATAACTGTTAATTATATTATTTCTCAGTTGTTGAAAATCCTAGCATAAAGAGTGAATTGTAAATCTATTGTAATGACAATATGCATTTTTCATTTATCTGATTCATGAACAATAAGATTCATGGTCGGAAATAGATTTTAATGTTATTTTATATTATTATATTGTAATTGTATGGTTATTTTTATCCGGGCATCCCTAGTAGCACTTAATATCGGTTTGAAGGAAGCGAGAAATCGTTGAGAGAAAGAAAGTTCGCCGGTACACGCTAAGAAAAAATGACCGAAAATAAGGTTTAAATTTTACCGAAAATTAGGTTTACACGCTAAGATAAGATTACCGAATGTTGGTAAATAATCCAGACCGAGTGCAGACAATAAAAAACCCAAGGGGTGGGTCGCTCAACACAATATCTCTTGTGCCCATTTTTTTTAGTGTGCTTCTAAACGTTACGATGAGCCCTGCTGTTCCGATCGTTGTGCCAATAGGTGCCCATGTGTGCCACGGTCATTTGACAGTTCAAATGTTATGTTTTGGCTATGCCTGGCAACCAGACGATTGTTATGTTTTTCTTTGCTTTGTTTTCTAGAAAATGCTGTAAGCTTCTGAATTAGTGGAATACTCCACAGGAGTAGTAAAGTGAGCAGCAAAATATTTTTATTTAACTACATAATTTAATAGTAACCTTTGCTAAGAAATAAAAGAAAACAAATGAGACCATTTAATAATTTCGTTCACTTATTGATATACCTGGTCAGGCTATAAATGTGCCAGTTTCCTCTCTCGTCCTTAGATCTTTGCTCATTCATTTGGCAATAAGGGCATAACACCTCTGGTCGGAACTTTTCACAGCCCTTAGGAAAAACATCGAAATCAAAGTCCTCAATACTTCTGATAAAAGAAAGTTACTGTGAGATAAAGTTTTGATTAAATAGCAAATACACTTACTGTGAAGCAAAACATAGCAAAATTTTCTCATACAATGCCTGTGAGTGCTTTTCAGTATCTATGTCAAATAGCTCGATGGTGACGGATGTGATGGTTGTAGGATTGAGAAAATATTTGTTATTTTTTTTTTACCTCTTCACTTGCATAACTTCTCGGCTTAGAAACTGGAATGTATCTGGGTTTTCTGCTTATGTCATAAAATTAGTTTAACAGGGTTCCATCAGCTGCAACTTCTTCACGAAGCCTCTTAGCTATAATCCGCATGTCAGCTTCAACCTTTCGGATCCTCTCGATGGGTAGCTGAGCCAGCGACTGGCTACAGAGGTTTTGCCTTTCAACATGTTTCGGATATGGAGGTTGACGGTTCCGTATTCTGCCTCAAATTTGCTCCAAAAATGTACTTTTATGTAAACTGCAAAGTGATATCAACAATCAATATGTAACTAGCGATTTGAAATTGATTCACTGTTGTAGAACCCCTTGGTCCGAATTACACCTTGAAGCCAGCACCTTGTTATACATATTTGCGCCTTTGTTTTGATTTGCTGTGTTATTTTGACAGAGTATTTGAGAGTGTGTCCATGTGAGTTCATTATAAGGGGTGCATTATTGAGCTTGGGACCGAGCTTGGGACGATGTTCTAGTACTGACTGAGCCAAGAAAAAATCGTTTTTGTATGGGACCTACTGGTCTTAGAGTTAGTCTATGGTGATATCATGTCACTATCATGTTACTACTTTTAATTTTATCACTTACCTCGTCCATTGTTCCACTCGAGATCTCACCTCAACAAAAAGTAGCTCAAGTTCACTTTTGAACTTTTTTTCTAAATTCTTTTCATGTTTGTAAAACTGTTGTTTGAAGAAATAAACAGATCAAAACAACATCACACAAATTTACAACGTCAGTTTTCCAGAGCTACTAGATTATATCATCGAAAAGTACAATTGTCAAAAAGTGTGCCACAAAGTGCCACACATGTTCCGTTATGGTGTAAGATTTTCTACTACAGCGTGCCTGGCACAATGTTCAAAGCGACTAACCCCTTGAAAAACCTTTCAATGACAATATGGCATACAATAACAATATGTGTTAATGTAGCGGTTGTATTGTGAATATGAGATTAAACTATTCGGTAACAATAACATAAAATATGATAATATATTTATATTGATTGATTGATTTTTCGATAACCCATGTGCATGATTATAACAATCATACATTTCAAGTTGATTTAACTACTGTATGCTTGAATCAACTTCAGTAAAATATGGTTGATTTAACTATACAATGGTTATGTCGAAACAAAATATTGTTGATATTTTGACAGTTGGCTTCCAGTGCCAGTAAATTCAACCATGATTATAGTTGAACCAACTGAATAACAATAGTTGGTTTGAATGTGCTTGGGGTCAGTTTTTTTGTTTTTTCTGAATGATTTTCGTTTTCGAAATCGTTTGAATGAGAATGCTAATAAATTTATAACGTAATTTGGGATTGACATGTTACCGATTTAGTTTTTCTATTTTTTTTATTGCTCCAATAATAGTACTGTTTTCAAATGATTGATTAAATTTATGCTGAAAATGTTTATGTTTAGTAGAATAGCGCCACTTGTTTAGACCATCTATTCGCCTCTCTTTGTCAGCTTATAATGGTTGGGGTAAGAGAGCCTCTACCACAGAGAACAGACATCCAGGCTCGAACATTTTTCCCCAATTTACTGTGTAAACTTTTAAAAGCAAACCGTTGGAAAAACACCGCCACCTAGTCTAGGTTTCACACAACTAAAATTGACATGCTGTCAAATCTTAAGGTGGGAAAGTGGCGCCATCAACATACGATTCACCAAAACTAACGGAAACGAACTGTAATTTTAAAATGGCAGTTACAGAAATTTACACACGTGGGGCACTCCAGCTTGGATGTCTGTTCTCTGTGCCTCTACTTCGTCACGCTCTACAATCTTAGCAGCTGAAACATTTTAGCCATTTGCTGAAAAAAAAAATCAAAACTTCTTGGTACATTCATCGAATTATAATGAAAAATACTCACAATTGAAAACCTTCATTGCTGTTAACTTGAATGGTTAATTTAATAATTCAACTAACTTCACAAACTTCAGTCGCGTTATTAGTACGAGACACTAAAGAAGTCTGCACATTGTAGACGAAATACGCGTATCTGTCGAAGATAAGCAATTTTTCTAATTTATAGTTACAAGTATTCCACTAAACAGCTCAAACCCTCTAGGATTCACAAACTTACTAAGAACTTCCTCGTTGGACGCCATTATAAACTGGAAAGCGAACTGAAAACTATCTACCAGGTTGTTGTTTTTATTTTTTGCATAGTTGCTTCAAGCATACACATTGGTTGCAATAAGAACATTTTTATTTTTATTTAACTGTATGACAGATGTGTAAACATGATGGCTCTTTCAACGTTGATGCTAGGTTCATTCAATTCAAAAATTGCTTTGATCTGAACATATTTTGTGGTTGAAACAAAGTTGTGATTATTATAGGTATCAACTATCGAGATTGTTATTTCAATCCCCCGTCATTTCTTTCCGTGTATACCAGCAGCTGGAGAAGCAGGATCTCATCGAGATTTTCCGTAAGAATTCATTTAACTTTTCATACTCCTTATTGTTTACAGGTTTTTTTCTGGTGTTGATATGTTTTACTGCCGGGAACATGTCTCCGGATTGCACCGCCATATCAACCATCTTTATTAATTATTCTTATAAGGAATAAATAAGAAAATGAACAAACAACAACAAATAAAGTATTGTTTAATAAAACAATAACATCCAAATATGTTGGTGTTTAACAAACGAAAAAAAATACCGCAACGTTTCGGTACCAGAGTACAAAAATTACCGAACTGTACGGTTGTTTTTAACAGCTCATCAAATCTCCCGTAACCGAACTGTACGGTATTTTTTGACATTTCATCAAAAAATTCGAGTACCGAACGTAAGGTAATTGATTTAATTACCGAGCAGATTACCGAACGTTCAGCTGTTGAAAGTACGGTAAAAAATTACCAAATACTGTAAAATTTTCCAAGTGTGTGCACTTTTATGAGCTATTTGAGTATTTTTTTTTTATCGACTTTTCCGCATATGTTTCCCGCACAAACAATAACCGTAAGAGTCACCCACAATTGATACGTTGCGGATGCGTTTGCGTGAATTTGACAGTTTTCCCATAGGTTATCTGTCAAATTTACGTCAACGCATCCGCAACGTATCAATTGTGGGTGACTCTTAAGAAGTGCCTAATCAACAAATCGGCGAAACATTTCAGCTGTATTCGGTATGGTCACACCATCTATAATATCGTTCTTGAATGGTACATATTTATTACACACTTGGGTTTTTACAGAAATCTGTAAAGTTTTACCGAATTCTCAACAACTGAACGTTCGGTAATCCGATTTTAAGGATTTCGGTGAAATTTTACAGATATCTGTAAAAAATTAACCGGATTTCGGTAAAATTTTACCAACATCCGTAAAACCGGATTACCGAACCTTCAGGTGTTGAGAATTCGGTAAAACTTTACAGAGTTCTGTAAAATAATCTGAGTGTATAAGGTTGTTTTAAGCACGGGAACTCGAGTGTTTTTAAATTCGGCAAACACCGTAGCCGAGGGACTTAAATTTACGGGAAGCACTTCGAGGGTTCTATCGTTCTATTGCTGCACGGACATTTCTATACTTGGTGGTTTTTTGCAAATTTTGGTATTATCATGAATTAGCTACATGCCCTAGGAATGAATTAGCTAAGATACCCTAGGCAGTTTGTCTACCTGGGCCAAAAAGCTGGGTATCGAGTACTACCCGGTGAAAGCTGAGTTAGCTGTTTTTTTCTGGAAAGCGTGATCCAGTACAGATACAGTTTCAACTCATGGGTAAAATAATTACTCAAAGGTTGTTTTATGAAAAGCACATTAAATATCTGCATCATAAATGTCAGCAGCGAATCTACTTCGTGCGTACTATCACTGGAAAATGATGGGGAGCTCACCCGGAAGATTTGAAAAATATATATCGCACAAATATTCTGATGGTTCTCTGATTTCAATCCACCGTGAAAACTCACATCTATCTGCTTAAATTTAACTCATACTATGAGTTTGGAGGTATAAGTAGAGCTCTACCTGCATCAGATCGTTTCATGGGGCTGTCGCTCCGGTTCCTCCACCGCTGTCAAGTGCTAAATCCATTGGTAACATCCATTGGTAAATCGAAAGAAATTCTCAAACTCAACATGACTCTGGAGGTCAGCCCTTCGTAGAATGTTCCTCATCGTGGTTACTTCCAAGACTTCTCTAGTTCTACTAGAGAGAACATAAAAGGACCACCCTAGTCACAACCCAAACCAAAAGATAGATCTTGTTTTTTAATTTAAGTCTCTCAAAACACCATCTGTCTAAAGTAAATGGTTTTCGAGTTATCGATTTTTGTCACGAAATTTGTCCATTCGTACCATAGTGCGCAGATGGGTGACAACAGCTTGCTGAACAGATACAAGTAGCACGGAAACAAAAGGATTATATAACTGGGAAACAATGGCAGCAAATTTACTAGAGTGGAAGGCAGGAGGTTGTTTACAAATATTAGCAAAGTGCACATTTATATTTATAGACTTCTCTCAGTTTAAGAGAAATCTACCAATTTTAATGCGACCCTGGGAGCGATTATTTGCAGGTTTTTTTTAGGTTTAATATTAAATTTTCATCTGCGATTTAAACTTCCACGAAAATACACGTTGGCGTATTATTGAGTAACAGCGTCATGCTGTGAGACCGGATGATGGAAAATAGTTTGTTTCAAATATCAGGATTAACCGCCGCTTTGGTCAAATCAATCTAAAATTTAAATTTGCTACCCTGAGTCAACGCAACCTGTATTTTGGTGAGAATGACTCCCTTCGAAGGTGGAAACAACAAAAATATTAGTTTAGAGCAACCATAATTTGTGTGGTATTGTGGTAAAATCTTTAGGTAGAAACAACCAACCTGTCTGTTTGTTTCAAAACAAAATTGTTGGTTTGAAACATTAAAACGGCATTTTAAAATAACTTGTTTTTTGGCGTTTTAGTAGTTTCAAACGGGACGCTTTGTTCACCCTGCTTGTGGCAATCTTTTATAAGGTTAAGGCCAGTATCAAACTAAAAAGTAAAGAGTTTACGGAATTTTGTTCAATATTACCAAGCGGAGTTTTGACAATTGATCTGCATGGAACGAAATGTCACATTCACTTACGAAATAATCGAGTGGAACATTTTTCCGAAACTAAAAGTGACAGCTCCCATTATTTTGCGTGGGCACCTTAAAAATTCCACTTCTTCTCCACCTGTATAGACCTCATTGGTTCGATTCTACTCAGTGCAGGGATGCCAATGTTCCAGTTTAAACTGGATTCTTCCAGTTTTTTAACCTGATTCAGTCAAAAAGTTAAATCTACAAATCGTCCAGTTTTTCTAACTTTTGTCCAGTTTTCTCCAGTTTTTTTTTCTACAGAACCCTGTTTGCTGGATTGACTTTCACTTTTTCATTTTTGAACCTTTTTAAGAATGTGGAAAGTTTCCTATTCCCTTGAAAGACTGCTATTTGTAGTGTTTTTTTTCTCTCCTTTTAATGGCCCAGACCTGTTGGTCAATTCTAGCCAAGTGTTAAGTGAAATTAATATTTAAAACGACGGTTACGCGAAAAAAACAATTTGATTAGCTTTCAACTATCTACGCAGGTGAAGGCTCGAAAAGAAGTGATTAATAGTGCAAACTGGACTCAAACATTTATTCCTGCCTCACTGATAAATTTTGCGATTTGTAGCGATTTCACCTTGATTTGTATTTCTGAGAGCATTTTTACACTTTACTTTTATAGGGAGCACTCGGAACTGCCGTCTTATCTCAGAGAATTTGTCACATTCTAAAGAAAATGAATAAGGTTTTTTTTGCACATTATAAGTACTACAAGTATCTGATCTGATCAAGTTCCATTTTTCTAACGTGTCCTTTGAAGCCGTGTGAAAGGTTCTAATTCTTCCGATAGCAATCGTTTCTACACCCAAAAGTTAAAAAGGTGGCAAAAAATGCAATTGCAGTTTATGCAATCATATCTTGAGAAATCCGCTTGATTCAGAAAACGCAATTTTGCCCAACATGATCCACAAAGCGTTTTATGGTATAAACGAAGCCATGCAAGTGTGTGCAAGCATTTGGCAGCACACAGATTCCTCGAAACAAATTTATCGCTGAGTGATATCCGCAAAAATTACAAATACAAATTAAGCACTCTCTAAGGAAGAGGAGCTTTTATTTCTGTCCGCTGATATATTCAATTTGAAGGAATGGTGTTCAACTTCCAATAAATAAGCAGACAACGTGTTTGTTTACAAATGCAGATTCGCCCTAATCAAATGTTGGTGCTAAAGTGTACTATTTTTTTCCTCGTCATCCACTCCGCAATCCCTCTATTCAAGTTTGCTCTTCTTTTGAAATGAATGCAAGTGTGTGTGAGAGACATTTGCTTCATTACTATATCGCCGAGTGCCTCGACAATTGAAGCAAGTGGCTTTTATTCAACTATTTTCATCTTGTTAAAGTTGCTGAATGGTTACTATCAAGAGCCATGACGCAGGCAGCCTCGGTCCGAATCTCGGTTGCGTATCGTGATCATTTTTTTGTGAGCCATTGAATTTCCGGACTCCAATCTTATATTCAACACTAATTCACTGCACAACTTCATTCACACATTGAATTTTTCAAAGCGAATTGATGTGTTGCTTTTTTGCCCACAACCAATTTTGCATTTTTCCTCCAAGTTACGATCCATTACGAGAAATGAAACAAAATCATGCGAAATTGCATATTTAACAATCTTGCATTTTTATTTTGGCTGTATAGTGGATAAATTTAATTCATAGTACCAAGGTTCCAATTTATTTTGATGCATTATTTTGAAATGCTGTTTTCCTTTGTCTTCAGGTAACTCAAAATATTCTGTTTTCCATTCTGACATTAATTCAGTTTTGAAGTTTATGAAACAGACACCTACCGCAAGAGGATAGTTATGTGTTGGTCTTGAAAAACCTTATTTGACTGCAGCATCAGCTCTATCATTTCCTGATAGAGTGATGTGACCTGGAATCCATTGTATGACTAACTCTTGGAAGTTGTTATAATAATTCAAAGAAAAAAGTTTTCCTGCAGGGTAGCTATCATAAATCTTATTATTCAGTAATTTGAGACAGCAACTCTGAGAATCAGTAATATATTTGATAGCTTCTATTATCGCGACTAATTAAGCGTTCATAGCCGAAAAAAACGGGAGTTAGTCGATAACTAAATGCTATTTTATTTTTACTATTGTAGAATCCAAATGCTTCAAAATTATTTAAGTAGGTATTTTGTATAAGATTTAGTGTTATAATTTTTGATATTGAAATGGGAGTCTTGTTTTTATTCAAATTTGGTATGTAAGGACAAATTATGATTTTTTTTTAAATTGTTTGGGTCGACATCAAGAGAGGAATATATTTTACCGTTCATTGACAATTCGCATATAATTGATAATTATATTTCATATTTTTCTGACAACAACTCTTATAGTTGATAATTATAAATTAACAGTATCCTATTGTATATATACAGTTCCAACCATATGTAACATGGTTAAAGCCCAAATTACTTTATGCTGAATATGTGGTTATATTCGCTTTATTTTCGCTCTATTTTATGTCGAAATGTTTGTATATAATCTAGAATATAAGAAATCTTAAAATGGCAATGTGATATATAGTAATCATTTCTGTTAATGTAAAGAATTTATAGTTAAAACAATATATTTTACATAAAACATATAGATTGGAACATGCGGCAAAAGGTTTTTCATTTTGCGGGCTTTTTCTTTATTTTTGTTAGGATCCAGTTTTTTTTTTGTTGCATTCTTCCAGTTTATTCAAAAAAAATATTGTCAACCCTGACTCAGTGACTGAGTAGAATTATTTTCCTTTCTCTGTCTCTCAAACGGAAATGATTCTCAATTTTTGTCAAAAGTGGATCTACTCAAAAATTAAATTGATCCACTCTTTACGAAAATTGAGTAACATTTCCGTGTGAGACGAGGAGGAAGGAATACAATTCTACTCATGGCTGACCTACTCTGAGAAATTTTTTATCGTTATACCGATAATTATATCATGGTCAGGATAACTATCACATGTAATGGTTACAATAACCATGAAAATGGTCGAATTCATCACGTTCATGGCAATTTTGACTATGACCATGGTAGCTAGGACTATTACGACATTATGGAAAATATTGGTTCAACTATTTTTAATGGTCGTTTTGACCATGATAATGGTCGGTTAAGGTCTCTGTGTACAATTGATACGTTGCGAATACGTTGACGTTAATTTGACAGAAAACCTATGGGAAAACTGTCAAATTCATGCAATCGCATCCGCAACGTATCGTATGGGCCAGCCATCAGTCACGGAGTAAAATGGAACGGCAGTGTACATTAATTCGAACTAAAACCGAGGGGCGAATCACTCATGCATTTTCGATTCAGCTTCACGTGTTAAGAAGTGCATTTAGGCATTTTTCGAACATTTTTCAACGCATTAATTGCACATTTTTGAGCGCATTTGTTCTATTTGTGCATTTTTTAGTGCATTGAATACACTGATGTACTTTGTTTCCAAATGCATACACATTTCCGATTCAGTTGTAATGATGTAATGATTTGTAATATGTAATGGTTTGCCCCATCGACTGAAACAACTAAAACCCTCAAAACCGCATTAACGTGTATTGTCTGTGAAATAGTACATCAAGCTGAACAAGTTATACCTGCTTCCATCGCGGTGTTGGTATTTTTATACAAGTTGATGCTTTCGTTCACTTTTCTGTCAACAAAGATTTAACGAAGAGTATGACGTACCGATGACGGGCGGAGTGCGGACGTAAAAAAAGTCAAGGAAGAAAAATTCGTCTCGTTCGACAGAACTTTGTGATTGAATTTTCGCTTATCAATTAAATTGTTCTGATTTGATTCTTTCTTCGTGGTTAGAAACTTAAATGAGCCGTCATTCTGTTCCCGGTGTTTTCCATTTACTGTTGATTGTGTTATATAATTAGGAACCGCTTTCGGCAAGCAATGTGGAGCAATTCAATTTGAAATCATTCTTGCATTGAAGCGCAGCGAACGACATAAGTAAGGGAGTTGGATGGATGGCGTTCCGCAAATGACAACGATTAATCATTAGTGGAATTTTATGTGCTGGAACAGAATCTACTCAGTGCAAAGTGGTCGTTTTTGTTTTTTTTGTCGAGTACTTTTCCCTATCAGCCGAAGAAGATAACTGTTGTTACACAGTTTGATATCCAAGTTTCGTTTTGTTCTTAGTTCTGGAGTGTTGGAAGCTAATATAGAAATTATATAAAGTAGAAAAAAGGGAAGACAATTTCCTCCCATATGCAGGCGATAAAATAGTGCCCCTCTGGTCTCCTGCTCCATGCGTACCGTCGGCCATCTCCCTTCTGTTGCAGTTCTTCGGTTCGCAGCTTTTGACAGTCCTCCTCGTCGTGTCGGTGTCAAACGACGGACGGATAGACGGTCAACACAGAGCAAGAGCGAGCGAACGTGCCGGATTCAGTGATTATCGAAAAATTACACAATTTACTACTATCTCACGCCGCCCATCGTTTTGTGCGTGAAGTGCAGAGGTGCAGGAAGAGCACCAGTGTGCGATTGTGTGGAAAATTGTGTTTACTGGTTATAATCAAAAGGTCCAAATATCGGTACGAACTGCGATTGTGCGCTGGAAGAACGGGCTTGAGGCGAACAACGGGAACCACGGAATAAGCGACATTTTGGCTCGATCAATTGGATTAGCAAACAGCAGTAGCAGTCAAAATGGTATGTTTTCCTCTATGTTCTACAGTGGGGCCAAATTGATATTGGTACGGGGACATGAATATTACTTTCACCGTACTACATTTGTTGTATTTCTTTATGCTTGTAATATAAGGTGTTTGCTATTGAAACCTAATGTGGAGTATCTGAAAATATTTTACAATTCTAAGACAGTTGAGATGCTTAGAAATTAATGGTCTCGCGATATCGTAAAACCTTTTTTTTTTTTTTTCTTTGTAACTGTCTTCACAGACCAATTTGGTCCATCTCGCCTTGTTTTTACCATTTCGAAATAGTACCATAAAACTCCACATCATGAATTGACAAGTACAGTGATATTATACTATTACACTATTATTATAAATTTTATACACCTAGGTAAGCCGAAAACTAAAGGTAATACATTTGGTTGCAGCAGTTTAACAAACTAGAATGATTGATTTCTATGATTATAGTTCAATGGTTACTACGATTAACATCTCCGCTTCAGGTTTAATTTAATGAACTCCAAGAGTTTGCCTTGCAACTCGAAATTTGGAAAGGAAACCTATTTCTTTCGAAGCAACATGTTCAATTTCAATTGTGTTCTTTTTCAATTAGGGCTTCAGTATTTAGGTGGTCCCTGCGACCTGCCGTTGGTCGTTTCGCCATTTTTGTTGGAGATAGAGGACAATGGAGGCAGCTGCTACGCATACCGCGTCCCAGATGTCCCGGTCTTGGCACATCCTCTGGACCAAATTATCCGAGTCTTGTCATGACCGCTAACGGCTATCATGCCGGATCTCGCGCCGTCGATGCGAGGACATGCGAAGAACACATGTTCCGTGGTTTCCTCCACTCTCGCGCACTCGGTGCAAAAACAAACACAAAATCTGCGTTAGTGGAAGTTCACTTCACCGTGTCGCCTACCAACCAGTCGGTGAGTCTACTTACCTTTGGTGGAGTTGTTTCATTATCTTTGCCACTTAACCATAGATGTGGCTCTAGTGGTCTTTCGAATACCTCTTGTTCCACGTTGTTCGAAGCACCATCCCTGCTAGACGCAAACTGCGTCGCGTGATACCCTTCGGTATGCA